>OX596075.1:86887040-86992040 GCA_951394005.1 Protophormia terraenovae
TTATTTTAACAATTTTAGCTAAATAAAATAAATTACCAACAAAATCATTACTTTTATTTTTTGCTGATATTTTTTTCCATTTTTCTTCATCATAACTTATTGTTTTTTCATAAAGTTCATTTGGTCAATAGGCCATGATATGGCAAGATTTCAAATAAGAAACAACAAATAAATGAATTTAATTTTGTGGCAAGAGGTGCGTTTACGCAGTTTGCTTTAGTTTCATTATGATTTCTTTTTTTCTCATTGCTGTTAAACTAACCTTAACCCATATTATAAGAAAATATGTTTTAAATTTAGATAAAGTGCGTTTAATAAATTTTTTTGATTTATTTATGTTTAAAAATTATTACTATTTTTTTTAAAGATATTTTGTTGAGTAATCGAAATTGTAATCATCACCCTCGTTGTTATTTATAAATTTTTAAAATGATTAATGTTTTTCAATGTTGGAGTAATTTGTTGTCGGTTTAAAAAACGAGAAAAAAAGCTTTTCCTCTTTGTTAATTTTTTTATGAATATTACATTTAATTAAAATTAATTGTAATTTTATATGTAAGAAAAAATCTTAAATTTTTTGTATATAAATTTATAGTGTAATCAAGAATTTTTTATTAATAATTTATTTTGTTTTTATTTCTTTTTAGGTATGTACTTGAACTTTTTGTAATGTAATTAACTTTAAAAACGCAATGATGTATCTTCTTGTTTATTAAGTAAGTTTAAAGTATAATAAAAAATATCGGTCTAATGTGTATTTCCTATAGTGTAGTCTATTGACTAAATAATAGCATGGTTAACTGGTCTAGAGTATGGTTTAGTTATACATATATTAATTAAAGTAAAGCGTAATCTATTGATTATACAATCGAATGTTATTTACTAGACTAGTTTATTGACTAGACTATAGTAAAATCTTTTGACTATATTATAGTTTATTCTCTTGACTGTACTATAGTTTAGTCTCATAATTTAGTCTTCTTACTATATTAGTTTGTTGACTAGACTCTAGTGAAGTCTATTGGCTATACTAAAGTATAGTATTTTGACTAGACTATAGTCGACTGTATTATGCTTTAGTCTCTTGACTATAAAAGTCTCTTGTTTAGTCTCTTGACTAGACTATTGTTTAGCTTATAGTAGTTTGTTGACTAGATTGTAATGAAGTTTATTGACTTCACTATAATATAGTCACTTGACTATACTATACTTTAGTCTCTTGACTATACTATAGTTTTGTATCTTGATTAGATTATAGTTAGGTCTATAAACTAAACTATAGTATAGTCTCTTGATTATACTAAAGTGTAGACTGTAGTATAGACTATAGTTTAGTCTCTTGACTAGACTATAGTTTATAATATATTGTGTTTTTTGTTGGCTAGATTATAGTGAAGTCTATTGGCTATACTATAGTATACTATAGTTGACTATATTATGATTTAATCTTTTGACTATACTATAGTTTAGTCTCCTAACTATATCATAGACTTGACTATAGATTAGATTATAGTGAAGTCGACTATATTATGGTTTAGTCCCTTGACTAGACTATAGTTTAGTCTTTTGACTAAAGTCTCCTAAGCCTATACTTTAGTTTAGTCTCCTGACTATACTTTAGTTAGTCTCCTAACTATACTATAGTGAAGTCTCTTGACTGGACTATAGATTAAACTATTGTGAAGTCTGTTGACTCTATTATGGTTTAGACTCTTGACTATACTTTAATTAAGTCTCTTGTTTAGTCTCTTGACTAGACTATAGTTTAGCCTATAGTGTATAATATTGTTTGGTCTCTTGACTATACTTTACGTTAGTCTCCTGACTATACCATAGTATAGTCTCCTTGCTATACTATAGTTGAGTCCCTTAACTATATTATATATTAGACTATAGTGAAGTCGACTATATTATAGTTTAGTCTCCTTACTAGGCTATAGCTTAGACTATAGTGTATTTTATTGACTAGACTACCTTTTTTATACTATTGTCCCCCCTTATTACTAAACCGAACTTAGACTTAAACATAGAGATATTTAAACTTTTCTCTTTTTAACATATTTACACTGAAATTAAAAATGTTATTTAAATTGCTTAAAAATTAAACTAGAAGCTTAACTTTACATTAGATTTTTCTTTATTTTTTGTAATATTGTGCCACATGACATTACCATATTGCTGTTACATGACTTCCAAGATTGATTTGATTTTTCTAAAATCCATCACTGGCGTTTTGAATTTTTAAAACTTTTACGTTTCCTTTTTTTATTTTTTTCTTCTTGGGTTTTAATTTAAGCTTTAACTTCGTTCGTGTGTTGCCAAATAAACAAAATTTTTCTGTACATTTTTTTATTTTGGTGTGAAAAGTTGTTTTCTTTCCAATTAATTTCTCAACAAGATTTTCTATGTTTATTTATTTTTTTTTTTTTTTATGTTGCTGATTTTCTGTCCACACTTTTGGGCCATCACAACACACTTTTTTGACACCAACAGTTTCTTCATGCCAGCATAAGAGTTTTAGCTGTATTAGCCAATAGTAAATGTATGTTTAGAAATACGACAAACTTTTATTTTAAACTTATTTTTGTTCAGCTTTACAATAGAAGTAATGAAGATAAATGAATCAATGAATGACTGAAAAGAATATTTCTTTTGACATTATTGAGAATGATATTATAGATTTTCATTTGCACTTAATTATGTTGGATGTTTAAATACGAAAACAAAAAGAAAACTCTTACTCAGATATAAATGTAAAACAACAAATCTAAAAACTTTTGTTTACCGGCCTAGAAATGTATAAAAAGGAAAAGAAAAATCATTTGTTACACATGATTTAAAAATAGCAATTCTAGTTAAAAAAAGTTTTAGGCTTAAATCTGGCCAAACAAAAGCGACAATGCAAGCAGAAAAAACGGTATGCCTTCCAAAATTGTTACCATTGATTGCTTAACAAAAGGGAATCTAACAAAAACAAAAGGACTCCAAAAGTTCCAACAAAAATAAAACAAAATAATCCTTTAGTGTCCTAGGAAAAAGTCAATTTTCCGCATGAATTTCTTTATGCTATTTTTTACACAGTTTGCACGAGTTGCTATAGCAAAAAGGTTTTAACTACTGCATATGTATTGTTTTGTATTTTAAACGTTCATATGTAGAACAATAAGGCACATTTTAAAGGGTGGAATAGTGTGGAGTTTTCACCAAAATTATTTTTACTTTTTTGTTGTTTTCTGTTATTGTAACTGAATTTTAACAATAAACTCAATAAGTTTTTATCTGGCAATTTTCATTTCCATTTTCGTTACAAAAATTCCAAACATTTTGGTTAAAAATTTTACTTGTTTTTTAATTTAAATAAATTCTACCATAAGGTGTCCTTAAAAGGGGAATTACTAAAGCTTGTTTTTAGCAACAATATTGTTCTCTGTGCTTTTAGTTTAATAATCATAAATTTCAAATTTAATATTTCTGATTAGTTTTTATTTGCTTGTTCGGGCATTTTTAAAACAATTTTATACACTGCAAGTTGTATAAGCGAAAAGTATTTGGTTTATCTTAAAATTTATAGTATTTGCAGGTACGAAAGTATATTGTACAAAAATATATTGGCTATAGTTTAGTTAATATCTTGGTAAATTGCTTTAGTATAAAATGCAAAATAAAATAGACTAAAATATAGTGTTTTGAACTTTAATTAACTTAAATGTTAAATATAAAAGGCGCCGAGAATTTATTTGAATATTGAATGATGCTTAATGCGTAGAGTTTTAGCTTTTAGATTCGATTTGTTGAAAAATTGTCTATAATGGATTATAGAAGGATTTTTATTGGCTTTATTGGTTGGGATTTAGGATCTCTGGATACACGAAGAAAAAATCTATCACAAGCGTGTAGAAAATGATATCATTCAGTGACAATAATTTGCCAACCTTGTATGGGTTCAAATTATACACTTCGTAGTCAAATTAACAACGAAAAATCCGTATTGAATTATTAAATAACATTATATAATCGCTTCCGTGTGTTTAACTATTTTAAATGAACGATTTTAAAAAACGACACCACGAAATTTCAATTTAAACGCAACCGTTGTCGATTTTATATTGCTATTTTCCTTCAGTATAGATATGTATATCGAAACTAATTTAGTACTTATTTAGTGATCTTTTAGGAGGGACATATTATTCGGAGAAATTCTGAACCAATTTTGATCCAAAAAGCTTCACTCTCTTCCTTGTTTTTCTTGCGGTTATCGAGAATTTTGTACCAAAATTTTTCTTTTTAAGTTTTATTAATGTTGCTTTAAACATTCTAAATGGAAGGTTCAGAAGAAAGATTTTGTTCCTAGCATATGTCAACTCATCAAATGCAATTTATGATAAAGGATATCTAGAGAGACATTCCGAGCATTTAAGCGTCGGATCATAGATCGCCAACTACTCTATTGTTGTTTGTGATTGTTGTATTGTTGTAATGCAGATTTTTCTTTCCCGCTGGAGTATCAGTCCATTCAGATTCTTCAAAGGTCTGCTTTCTTTGTTGGTTCCCAACTAATTGAATGCAGTTAGAATCGCTAGAGAGATGTTTTGATCTTATCCTTGGCTCAGAGATCGCCAACTACTCGAATGTCTTTTATGCAATAATACTTGACATTTTAATGCATTTTTATTTCTAGCTGGGGTATATATTTAGTCCGTCCACAGAGCTACTTCATTCCTTCCTATCACTAACAACAATGATGAGGTACTACAGATAATTAACAATGTTGACAAGATTATTCCAGGTCCGAAATGAGGCTTCTGGTAAAGAAAATCCGATGAAATAAATACTTCTTCTCTCGATCGGGCGCCCACGATTATATGAATTAATTTGTTATTAAATATTTTCGATAAACTAACAATTAGAATGCAATCCGCAGAAATAAATTCTTAGGGCCTC
This sequence comes from Protophormia terraenovae, assembly GCA_951394005.1. NCBI lineage: Eukaryota > Metazoa > Arthropoda > Insecta > Diptera > Calliphoridae > Protophormia > Protophormia terraenovae. The sequence continues at coordinate 86,891,982 of OX596075.1, forward strand.
AGTTCGCTAACTAGAATCTAATAGTAAACTATAGCTAATTAAGATCTGTTGATAACTAATGGTTTCAGATATTAAATACGATTCCATAAGATAAATACTTAGGCTTTTAATCGGCGATTGAAAATAAAAGTTATTTATACAATTTTTGACTTTTCTTAGAAATTATTTTAGAATAGTATTTAAAATTTGTTTTACATAAATATAACTAAATTTTTGCATAACTATTTTTAATCATTTAGACATTCTTAGACCTGAATGTTAACCTTTTTGAAGTTATATTCGGATATACGATTATTTAGCTCTGCTCGAACATAAACCGAATTAAATTTATTATCTCTTTGAAGCATTCATAACAATTCAATTCATAGATTTAAATTCTTTGACTTCGTAATAATTAATAGTTTAAAGAATGCACTACCAATTATTCAATTCAAGCTTAAAAAATATTTTGAATCATTAAAATTTTCTTCTATTTAAATATTTTACGAATTAAAGAAAAAAATATTTAAAAAATATAAATATTTCTATTAAATTTACAGAAGATTAGATTTAACAAAAATTCAATGATTTCTTTATAAAATGATTCAGTAGAACTATGATTTTTAGAATAGCGTTATGGAATAAAAAACTAGTACTTCTAATATTTAATTAAAAACTGTATACTTCAGATTTTTAACTTAAATAGATTTTCATGCTAAAAATTTAAAAAAAGATAAATCCTCATCTGTGGCATAAATTTCAGAGTAAATAGTTTTTCTTATCGTTTTAATTCGTTCTTAAACATGAATTTAAAAACTTTTAAAGTTGGTTCTCAACAATATTTTAATATTTGAAAAAGTAGCGGTATTATTCCTGATGTTCATTTGAAAATTTTTAAATAATTCAAAATTAATAATTTATGTTTTTTATTGCTAAATAAAGTCCAAGATCGTGCCTTTAAGATAGTATAAAATCATGTGATACAAACTGAACTTTAATATGTCGAAAAAATCTAAAGATATTAGCAAAAAAAAATATATGAAAAAACCTTTCAGAGCCAAGAGATTTAAATGAAGTTTGAAAATGGTACATCATAATTAAAATGTTTAAAAGATTATAGCAATATGTAGTTAAAAACTCGTGTACTTGAAATTTGAATTGATAAAATAAATCGTTTTTTTCCTAATGAAAAGTCGTCAAATAGTAATTTTCATCAGCTCAGCGATGAAATCTTTTTAAATAATATAAAATATCACTTGTATCGAAATTCATGTATGTATATTAGGGTGATCGATTATTCGACTTTTTTGAGAAACCGGTTTTCGAATAGTTCGAATAGTTGGTATTTTAAAATATTTATAATTTATATTTAATATTTATATCAAAAGACTACATTTCTTTAAAAAAATCAATTCTTATAATTAAGTTATAATTTATTAAATACAAGCGTAAAAGCCTAACAATGTCAGGAAAAATAATATAATAATGAAAATATGCACAAACAAATCCGAAAATTAAAAGAAAAAAATATGAACAACATTTAGACAATTTCCTCTCCCTAATCGAAGTCAATTATTTGAAGCCGTTCAAATTTATTGGAATTATATTGATTAAAGTTTTAAATTCGTAAACCTTTCAAAATAAAAAAAATCTTCGTAAATGCGCTCCCTGGCCGAAATACAGAATCTGTTTTTTATAGGATTTGGAGAGCAAACAATAAGTATAGCAACTCAAAAGTTCTTAATACCAAAACAGACTTTTTGGTCCCTGATAGAAACATCTGGCACTGTTAGAATTTGTTCAACGAATAGTTTTATAAGTATGCCGATTTTTAGTTTCTTACGTCGTCTGGGAGCTTCAGAAAGCTTTGGAAAGGAAACATTGCTTAGGAAAGATATATTTAAATCCATATATATAGATCCACGTATTTTCGCTCCCTGATAGAGATTTCAAAATCTGGCTCCATTAGGATTTGTAGGACGAATAGGGTTATAATTAAGCTGAATTTTAATTTTCTATGTCTTCTGGGAGCTTTAGAAAGCTCTGGAAAGAGAAAAAATTCTTAGAAAAAGACACATAAATCCTCTTATATCCGATCCCTGATAAAAATTTCAAAATATGGCTCCATTAGGATTTGTTGGACAAAAACTTTTATAATTAAGCCAAATTTTAATTTTCTACGTCGTTTGGTAGCTTCAGAAAGCTCTGAAAAGAGAAAAAATGCTAAGCAAATTATATATCTAGATGACTAAAAGATAATTATGTTTCAAAATTATAGAAAAAATCATCTAAATTTTAGTTAGCAAAAACAGAAACCATGGCTTAATATGGAGATAGTATATAAATTAAGTCTCAATTGAAACGATTCTGCAGGTGAAACTTTTTTAACACAACACCTTTAAAAAATAAAGGAACTATTGGATCAAAAAAATTAAATTATTAAATTAAATTAAATTAATTATTAATTATTTATTTGTTTAATATTACAGAATAAATTCTAATTTAGACTTAAACTATATTTTAAAAACATAAGAAATCAGTCTTTATGAATATTTAAAAAATTATTCCTAAATTTTCAAATATCACTATCACTATTTAGTACATGTTTTCTGAAATAAAATGCCATTTTTGAAACCGGTTTTTTGTGTTTAAAAAAGCCGTTCTATTCGACATTCGAAAAATGAACATTTTAAAAAAACCGACAGCACTTTGACTGAAAAAACCGGTTGGAAAACCGCGTCGATCACCCTAATGTATATACTGTTTTTAAATCAAAAATTGTGTTTATAATATAACATTTATATTAATGTAAAATTTTCACTGAGGTGATAATAACAGTAACACTTTTTGATATAGGATTATAAAACTACGTGAATAATAAATTTCCCGTTTTCCCGGGAAACTTGAAAAAAAATTCCCTGAAATTCCCAATGCAAAATTTACGGGAATTCCCGGACCCCAAACCCTATTTATAATTTTAAGTACCTTTTCTTTTTATACCCTTCACCACAGGTGTAAAGGGTATATGGTAGTTTGTCATTCCTTTTGTAATTTCCACATCCGAATGAGTTTTTGCGGCGTTTTGTAACTGTGGATGAAACATGGATCCATTACTGTACTAAACAATGCGTTTCTCCGGGTGAACCTGCTCCGAAGAAGGCCAAGGTAAGCTTGTCCGCCAATAAAGTGATGGCAACAGTTTTTTGGGATGCACGCGGGATAATCCACATCGATTACCTTCAAAAGGGAAAAAATATAAATGGCTCATATTATGCCAACTTATTAGACCGATTTAATGAGGATTTAAATAGAAAACGACCCCATATGGCCAAGAAAAAAGTTATTTTTCATCAAGATAATGCACGGGTGCACACGTGTGCAGTCTCAATGGCAAAATTCTATGAATTGGGCTACGAATTGGTACCTCATCCGCCATATTCTCCGGATTTAGCCCCTAGTGACTACTTCTTATTTCCAAACCTAAAGAAATGGCTTGGTGGAAAGAGATTCAGCTCCAACGATAAAATTATTGACCAAACAAATGCCTATTTTAAGGACCTCGAAAAATCCTATTTTTTGGAAGTCACGGACTTATTGATCCGCCCTCGTACTTTTTATATGACATAATAGCTTTTCCCGGTGTGCTTCGCTACCTTTGTATATGCGAAAATAAATATTTTCTTTGTATAGAGTTTAAGAGCTAATAATATAATAAATAGTTGCTTTCTATGGGGGTACCACTTCCCCTGCTCCGATCGAACAATAATGATGATTTAAAAAAAAATCGGTTACGCCGTTTTAGAGTTTTAAAAAATCAAACGTTTTAAAAATGTGGGCGAGTGTTTTATTTATAGATTTGTTGTACATAGATGTAGATGGACTTACATTAACGATCTGCGGATTAGTGATCGTAAACGGTCCAGAGTAGTCGTAAGGGAGACGTGAAACTTTTTAACCTGTTTGCCCAAGTTTGTTAATTTTTAGAACACTAATGTTGTAGGGCTCAGTTATTCATAACCTCATACAGTGCACTCGATTTGAAAGAAAACGCTTTCGAAAAGCAATGAATTTTAAATATAATTCGAATGGTTTTCTTTTTGAATCGAAATGTTAAATAATTCCGCTACCTCCGCTATTCACCCTCCTTTTTTATTCTGTTCCAGATCTATCTCATTGGCTTAAGTTGTCCGTACTTAATTCTCTTTCTTTGTTGGATCGCAGGTCCTAATGAGTGTAAACGTTTGAAGCTTTTGATGTGAATAGATTCGCCATTTGTTTTTATCTTGTCTGATATAAAATATAAAGAAATATAATTTTTATATCCACCTTCAAAAAGGTGGGGGGTATATTGATTTTGTCATTCCGTCTGTAACATGTCGAAAGAGTCATTTAAGACCCCATAAAGTATATATTTTCTGGGTCATGGTTAGATTCTGAGTCGATCTAGCCATGTCCGTCCATCTGTCTGTCTTTTGAAAGCAGGATAGGAAATAAGAAATAGGAGTGTCCCACCCACTTTACCGCCAACCTCTCATTTAACGTAAAATTTGAAAAAATTTATGGTGGGTATATAGATTCGGCCGAGCCGAATATAACATTAGTGCTTGTTGAGTTAAGTTTCTTTTTTATTATATTGTTACTTCCTGTTTTTATGACTAAAAAGAAATTGAAATCCTTAGTCAAAATTTTTCTCATTTTAATTTTTGTTTATTATTTCATTTTCAACTTGTCTGAGAACGTTTTCTTTTTTTCTTTATTTTCATTCATCCTTTTACATTCAAGATTAAAACTTGTGATCCGATTAAAAAGTTTTTAATATATTTTTAAAATTAACATTTACATATTAACAAACCAACACACGGACATGGATATTCATTCAACCATCCTTACACACACAAAGACACAAATAACTATGAATATAAAGGAATCACTTGAAAAAAAATTACAATCACTGTCATTTGTACCAGCAAAAGGATGCAAGAGAGCGTGTACGAATGTTTGTATGTTTTACAATATTTCATGGTTTTGTGTTCTGATATTATCCTGTGTGTTTATCCGGTTCATGTAAACAATTTTCACTATGTCTGTGTTGGTATGTGTATATATGTGTGCTTATTTGTTTATTGTATATTGCTACAGTATTATTGGTAACCGGCTGGTCAATGAACAACAACGGTCTGTTAAGCCAAATGTAAAAATAACAACAACAGCAATGCAATAAACTTATAAACGATCATAAAGTAGTCCTACAGACATACATATTTTTATATGTATATTTACATAAATACTCTTCTGTATAGTAACCGCGAATGTATGTGTTTGTGTATGTTTCCATATGAGGACAATATATCAATTGATGAATCCACTATTACCGCAGATTCATTAAAGCTATGAAAGCGTAAACGTTAAAAGAGAGTAAAATATTTTTCATAGTTTTTTTTTTTTTTTTTTTTAATTTAAATTAATTAAGGTGATATTCAAAGGTTTATTAAAAGATTTAAGGAAATAAAGAGCATTATGAGGAAATTAAATATGTAAATTTGTTATGATTTTTTAATAAAAAGTTAAATAACGCTTAAAAATTTGTTATGCTCTCAGCATCCCTCAAATATCTAGAGTCCTTTAAAGTTTGCATAAGTTTTGATTTTTCTTTTTAACTCAGCGTGCAGAGTTGATATCAATTATTAATTACGAGCATATAAGCCTGGTAGTGCCAAGAAAAATAATGTAATAATAAAAATATGCACAAACAAATCTGAAAATCAATAAAAAATAATATATGAACATTATTGGGACACCTTTCCTATCCCTAATCAAAGATAAAAATTTGAAGCTGTTAAAATCTGATAGAATAATAATGATTTAATTCTTAAAAGAGTAAATGTAAAATAATAATAATAATAATAATAATAATAATAATAATAATAATAATAATAAAAAATAAAAAAAAGATTCGGCACAGCCGATACCCTTCACCATCCTACTGACAAATAATTAAATTTTCGCCTCAACGTATGCTTTCATTATTTCACATTTATAAATCTACATTTTTTCAAACTACGAAAATTTTAATGCGAAAAAAAAAAACAATCATAGCAAGCTTTGCTTTTAAAAAATAAACAACAACAATTCCATATTTATTTATTTTTGTATGTGTGTATATACAAACTGACTGCATATACAAAGAACAACAACAACGCTGTTATTAATTATATTACTACTGTTGCTAACTAAACTACTTGCCTATACAAAAAACAAAAACGTCACTAATAGTCATTACAATGCTTAATATACATGTCTGTGTGTGTATTTATATTCTTAACAGATATGTTTTAGTTTTTGGCTCATAACTCTATTGATTATGAACGAATTCGGTTTATTAAAAAACCGAAATTTTATAAAAATATTTATGGCCGATCTATATAATAAAAATCTATAGTTTAAACAAGGGCTTCAAAAAGTAAAAAATGCGTTTTGCCCGATATCTCAGTTATTATGAACCAATTTATTTAATTTGTTTTACCTAAAAAATTCAGAAAAAAATGTCCAAGCCTTCTCTGCAAAAACGAAGTTTATACAGAGGCTTCAGAAACTGGAAAACCGGTTCTAAAAACCGTTTTTTTAAGCAAATCTCCGCAATGTATGAACCGATCTTGCTGAATTTCAATAGCAAAATTCTCGAAAGGATTTCCAATCGTTTGATATATATATTATATATGCCAGTTATCGGTGAGTTTCATAAACGCCATTTCAACCGACACACGGACGGATGGACATGGTCATATCGTCATCATTTCTTACGAGGATCCCGAAAATATGAACTTTTTTGCTCTCCGACGAAAATTGTGGAAATTACAAACAGAATAACAAACTTATATATACCCTTTACACATGTGGTGAAGGGTATAAAAATCGGCTTAAATGCGCTCCCTAACCGATATGAAAAATCAGTTTTCAATAGGATTTGGACAGCAAATAATGAGTATAGCAAATTATTTTTAAAACCAAAACAGACTTTAAAAAATATTACTAAAGCAAAAAAATAAAAAATTGCGTATCTCCGTTTCCTGATAGAAAAATCTAGTTCCGTTAGGATTTATAAAACAAATAGTTTTAATTTTAGTTCTCTATGTCTGGGACTTTCAAAAAACTCTGGAAATAGAAAAATGCCAAGGAAATTATATATAAATCCACTTATCTCCGCTCCCTGGTAGAATTTTTAATATCTGTGTTTTCTAGGTTGACTGGAAGCTTCAGAAAGTTCTGGAAAGGGAAAAATGCATATAAATCCAGATATTCCGCCCTCTGATAGAAATTTCAAAATCTGACTCCATTAAGATTTATAGGACGAATTTTATTTTATATGTAAGCCGAATTTAAACTTTCCATCAATTGTGGGAGCTTCAGAAAACTCTGGAAAGAGAAAAATACTTAGAAAATTACACATAAACCCGCTTATATCCGCACCCTGATACAAATATCAAAATCCGGTTCTGTTAGGATTTGTAGGACGAAAAGTTTTATAAGTAAGCCTAATTTTAATTTTCTACGTCATCTGGGAGCTTTAGAAAGTTCTGGAAAGAGAAAAAATTAGGAAATTATTAGTGTCCGACCGAACGTTCGGATGATGTTCGGTGGGTGTTTGGGGTTCGGTAATTTTTTTGGCCGAACTTTACCGAACCCCGAACTTTTTATTAAATCTGAATTTTACATTTATTTGTATCATCAAAAGCATAAAAACAGTACAATTGCAAATACAATAATCGAAAGTACGTAAAAACACAAAGAAAAAGATACAAATTAGTTTAATAAAGAAAATTAAATTTATTTGACTACAACTTTAACTTATCAAAATACAAATATCTATACATTTTTTTAATTCTATTTAATTTATATGCGTTTAAGCAGCGCACATAGGGGCATTAAATAAACCGCTGTATTTTAACATAAGTGATTGGTATAGTTGGAAATATAATTTTCTGTAGATTTTAAATATGTTTTAATATTATAACCCACCGAACAATATTAATGAAAAAAATAAAAAAATAATGAAAACATAAATAAAGATTTTTTTTATTTTTTTAATTTTGTTCTTTGGGAAATATAAAATGTATTAATACTGTTTTATTATTCAATAAGTAAAAAAGTATATAAATACATGTCAAAAATTGTGCTTATATAACCATTTAACTTCTATTCCGGGAATATCTTTTTATGGGCACTAGGTGAAAATATGGACCGGTCATAAAAAATTTTAGTAATAACTTTTTTTTGTAACAAAAAAAAAAAAAACCATTCATACCAAATTTCATTTAATTATTTCCAAAATTGAGAGCTGCAGGTCTAAATAATTCAATGATCCATCAAACATTTCAAAATGGTTTAAAATCGAAATTTACAAAAATTCGCAAAATGTATGTAAAGTATACTATGGATAATTCTGGATATTTATGTTACTTTTTTGCTTTCAAAAATTTTGAAACCTACACAAAAATAATAGTAAATATACTATTTTGATAAATTGTCAATTTGACCACTTGACATCTGCATTTTTATTCAAAATTTTTTATATCAATTCTTAACAAAATTTGCTTCATATATAGTGAAAGCTCTTTATTTATATTATAATGTCTGACGATATTTTCTGACTACAATGTATGCCATATGAAAATAAACATTTTATTAATTTAAAATTATTAAATTTTTCTTTTACTTTGGACTTCACTCACGATCACACATTTCCGTTGACGAAATATATTCTGTACAAACATTGTGTATAAAAATGTCCTCTTTAAAGTTATTTTGACATTTTATCAAAAATCGCACTTTTGATTTTTGATTTATTGCCAAAAGTCTCCTTATGGTTGCCCTTACGTGCAGCGTCTAGAAAGTACTTCCCGGTATTGTTGTTTCCTTTTTTTTCTGTTATTGGGCTTTTTTTTTATGGCACTGACTACGAAAAAATACTGGAAGATTGCTAAAAGCTTTACTTTTTGAAATATACAGTTTTATTATGTTGACAAAAAATTAATACATATGTTAACAAAATTTCTATCGAACACTATCAAATGATCTTTTATAAGATTTCTACATCAGTAGTCTGTCATCAAATGTGAGTCCCTACTTCCCTGATAACGCTCAACCATTTTCCGAAGATCCTAAAGAAATCATTCACCTTGCTATTCACTAAAATCAACCAGATTTTGTGGAAATCGTTCTAAATGCGAGTGCAGGAAGTGGATGTTGCACCATAGCAACTCGCTCGACATGGTCGTAAGATTTCTTTTTGCCTAGGAAATTATACATAACCAAAACAAATGAATTCCAAGCTTTGGATTCGACTTTAGTTGACAAAATTTTACTTTGGTTTGACAAAATTAGGATCTTTCACCAACTTAATATTTTTCTGTACCAAATCCTGGAAATTTGCATGAAAGAAAATTTAAGCATTCGTCACTTTTGTCAAACGCCTTCACGGAACCGGGTACGGAATCGGTTTGAAAAAGTACGTTCGGTCGGACACTAGAAATTATATATATAGAAGATTTAACTGTTGATTTAGTTTACAACTGTCTCATGTTGTTTTAAAATAAATATTAAAATTAAAAATTTACCTCGTGCATCCTTTAAAACATTAAAGTCCTTTAAAAAGGAAAACCTAACACGTCGACATTTTTACATATATATGGAATTTTTGATCTTTTTGTACGCTGCACAGTAGGGCCAAACGCTAAATTTTTTGTTGATGTTTGTAACAACCAAAAATATTGGTCTAAGATCCACCTTAATTTTTACTAATAGGCTTAGAATCACTTTCCGAGTCGATGTAAACCTTGTAAACCTTGTCGCAATTTTTAACAAAAATTAATGAAATTTGGCACAAAAGACGAATCCTATTGAAATTGGTTATGATCGGTCCATTATTTCACCTTAATTCGAGGCAAAAATTCAAGCGTAAATATAATTTTAATTGTAAGATATATTAGGTGAATTATTAATACCTTTCTAAGCTCTTTACAGAAATATAAAAATCTTTGAAATCAGATTTGATTTGTAGAAGTTAAAATTTTATGTATCTTTCACATACACCATGTAGTCAACTTTAACACCCTGTAGCTTATATCGTGTTATAACAAAATGATTTTTCTGAAAGCTTAAGTCCTCCTCTATCACTCTTCCGTTCACTTGAACGCAAACCGACCACTAGCTTAAAAGATACAGATTTATTACCAAAATTTTTGGGTTTGGCCCCATTGTGCGGTGTTATCATTAATTTATCAATTATTGTTACACGTAATAAATCTGTTGAATAAAAAAACAAAATTATAGTGTCTCATTCATAATTGCAACTTATCAAAATTTATGTCTTATGTTTTATTAGAACGCATGCTTTATAAAATTTAAAATTCGATTGAAACTATTATATGCTCCAATTTTGTTGATCAAATACTAAAAACTGTGTCGCTATTGATCGAAATATATATTTTTAGAAATATTTTAATATTTGTCCAGCTCACCACAGGAGCGTACTAATTGAAGTGAAATATTTTAGAAATTGCTTTATAACATATCAATCAAAACGTTTTTTGTTCCCACACAAATCGATGCACTTTAATAAACATATAATTCTGCTTTGTTTAGGGTTAAACTTTTCAATATTTCTGTCTGTTTTTAACTTTTAAGGGTTAACACATAAAAGCATCATCATGAATGAAATGACATTTATATGCTTCACTTAAAATCTCTACCAAACATAGTCCATATACATAATTGGCTCACATAGTAGTTGGTTCGTTTATGAACAACTGAAATAAAATAAAAAAAATAAAAATTATATAAAAAATAAAATTCAAACAACAACAATATCAGCTACAAAAAGAATTCCAACAACCGAAAGTATAAATGAATAAAAATGCCAACTAAGCTTAAGTTTGATGACCAACACTGCAGCAGTAGAGTACGCGTGAAGTAAAAAAAAAATGAAACACAGAACAAGTAGAAGCACTGGTGGTTACTGATGTTGTTTGATGGAGTCACTGATGATGACCGTGGTTAAAACCACGATTTTATATATAAAACACAATAACTATAACAACTACAACAATAAAAAAGAATTATTCAACCCTAACAATACATACAAACATATACACAAAGTCATAGACTCACTTATTCCTGGTTGTATGTGGTTGATTTCTGTTCATTTCAGCCTGAGTGGTTACTCGAAATTTCAGGATTTCATGTGTATCATTTATTATAAGGAAAAAAATATATATATATTTTTTTTGTTGTTTTTCCGCTTATGGAAATTCTTTATAAAATCTGTTTCATGATTTTTTTGCCCATTTTATGTGTCTATGTGTCAGAGATGGGTAATTTGTATTATAATAGATTTTGTTAGAGGAATTAAAAAAATACTTTTTACAAAGTTTATTTGATATAAACTAAGAGTGAAAGACAGACGTAAAATTTTTCCATATCTGCTACATAAGCTTTTCCACCTAAGTTTTAAGTATTAAATTCTGTATTTTTTATCTGAAAATTTTCATACAACTAAATAATTAACATGAGCGCCAGTCATCAAATTGCTTTTATCATAAATCAAATCATAATCTTATAACGGCAAAATGATAAATAATATACAATTCTGCGAAAATTATTCCATCTCTGACCTATTCTCTTTACTTTCAAATGCACAGTGGGGCAGAATATAAATTTTTTGTAAATAAACCTGTAACTTCTAATCGGCTGGTTTGATTTGCATGAAATTAGGAATAGCAGAGGAGTGTACAATGTTTAAGTTTGGAAAGAGGACCGTACAGACCCCTCAGGGGCGGAGCTAAAGGGGCTCAAAATTGGGTACCTCTGACACACACATTTTTTAATAGCTTGCCAAAGTTTCGTCTCTTGTCCAATTTCAAATATTTTTATACATTATCGTAGGCACTGATAAGACCTACAAAAAACATGCTAGCATGTCCTATTTATCTCTTATAGTTTTTGGATTATTCAAAAATTATCGTATAAAATGAGAAAATGAAAAAAACTTTAAGATTTTTGTAAAGGGATTCCCACAATTTCCAAAAAAACGCCGAAAATCCCAAAAATGGGTTTTTTCACATTTTCGGCTATAAAATCCACATTTTTCCGATGTCCCGTAGATTTTGATTGAAAACTTTTAACAACATATTACAGATTCTTAAACTGCATTCCGTTTGTCGATTCGTGCTTTGGGATTTGAAAAAATATAGACCAAATTCAAAACTTTCATATAAAATGGGTCGAATTCGGAAGGATGTGTACCTTGACTATTTGAGTTATTTGGCTTGCTTTTTATTTTAAAGTCTTCTCTGTGAAGATACCTTTCAGAAAAGTATAAAATTATTATATGTTGTTAAAGAAAATTTTATTTTAGAGAAAAAACAGTGTAGATACTTTTTCGGTCAAAAAAACACAAAAAGTTGAAATTTTGCAATTTTCAAATTTAAAATCGTTTATTTTTGGACTCGGTAAAGATGTCTACTTCAAATTTTATTAAAAATTAGCTAAATAAAAAACAAATGAAATCGGTCGGAAGCACTTGGATATATATGAAAAAAACTGGACCAAGAACATGGAAAATTGAGGTACTTAAAAATTTAAATGCAAATAATTCAAAAACTATAAGAGATAAATAGGACATTCAAGCATGTCTTATCAGTGCCTACAAAAATGTATAAAAATATTTGAAATTGGATGAGAAACGAAACTTTGGCAAGCGATTAAAAAATGTGTATGTCAGAGGTACCGAATTTTGAGCCAATTTAGCTCCGCCCCTGAGGGGTCTGTATGGCCCTCCTTCCAATTCGATTAGAAGTTACAGATTTATTTCCAAAAAATTTATAATCTGCCCTACTGTGGAATGTGCTTATTTATTTGCAAGAGGTTTTTTCATGTGTATGTGTGGTCATTTGTTGTTTATATTTAAAGAATTTTGATTAAACTTTGGAGAAAAAAAAAAGTTATTGTATTTCATGGGAATATTGGGTTTTATATTCAGACTTCAGGCTTCACATTATACATTAAGGTCGTAACTTTTAGTCCAAATATCAATGTACTTAAGATTTACAAAGTTTTAAATATAGCGATGTTATTATATCCTTCAATTTTATACGAAAAGCTTTGCGATAAGATTTTTAGTAATTGTAAAAATGTAAACAGTTAACACCCTAATACGCAACAAGTGTTTTAAATAGCAACTACATAAATATTTGTTAGAAAGAAAATGTGTTTTTAGTTTACCATGCAACCAGCAAAATAAATTAGAATGAGGAAATAAAACAAAACTTTTTTAAGCAATTCAACGCTCTTTGATTTTTACTAACTTCAGAAATAAAGCCTCTTCCTGAAAAACTGGATCTTTGCAATTTTTTTTGTCATAAAATGAAATCCTACATTGAAATTTCAGTTTACAAAGTTTTTAACACCATTTATTGCCTTTGTACAATTTATTTTGTTATCAGTTTTGGAGTATGCCCTTCGCCATTTAGTCTAAAAATCATGGGAAGTTTGAGCTACTTGTTAGAACTTATTTAATGATATTAACATCAGCAGATCTCAGGATAGTTTAAATAATCACATAGTGGCTGGTAATGAAAACAACACATAACTACATATTTCGTGTAAAAATATTTTAAATCGGATAAGAAATAAAAAATTGGCAAATGCTAAAAAATTTCTATGTCAGAAGCACCGTATTTTGTGCCCCCAAAGCTCCGCTCCTAAGGGATATGTGAAGCCCCTCTCCAAACTTAAAATTGTACACTCGTCTGCTATCAGTTTATTTGATTAAATATTTATTTATCTATCTACTTATCTATCTACTTATCTATCTATCTATCCATCTATCTATCTATCTATCTATCTATCTATCTATCTATCTATCTATCTATCTATCTATCTATCTATCTATCTATCTATCTATCTATCTATCTATCTATCTATCTATCTATCTATCTATCTATCTATCTATCTATCTATCTATCTATCTATCTATCTATCTATCTATCTATCTATCTATCTATCTATCTATCTATCTATCTATCTATCTATCTATCTATCTATCTATCTATCTATCTATCTATCTATCTATCTATCTATCTATCTATCTATCTATCTATCTATCTATCTATCTATCTATCTATCTATCTATCTATCTATCTATCTATCTATCTATCTATCTATCTATCTATCTATCTATCTATCTATCTATCTATCTATCTATCTATCTATCTATCCATCTATCTATCTATCTATCTATCTTTTTTTTTTTTTTTTTTTTTTTATTGGAGGTGTGGAATCTTAAAAAGATGTATCCAACCCGTATTGGAAAACATGCACGACTCTTACGTACTAAACCACACCCCCGGTCATTCCAGAACCCCGCGGCACTGCCGATTGGTATTACTTCACGGGGCTCGACGGCCATTTATAGCCTATACACCATTTATTGTATCACCCGATTCCCCACGAGTGTGTGAGGCCTTACGGATGTTTTCCGCTTTACTGAGTTTCAAGTGGACTGCCGTGAGAAACGTGTTAAATGCATCCCAGTTTTCTTGTTATTTCAGTATTACGCTAATAACATTATCTGCTGTTATGTTTTCGCCAATATGAATCGACATTCTTGCTCTTAAACTTTCAAATCGGGGACATTTGAATGTTACATGTTCTGCATTTTCAATTTCTTGTGTGCATTCTGGACACATAGGAGAGGTGTCATGTCCGAATCTGTGGAGGTAGCTTCTATATCCTCCGTGTCCTGTGATAAATTGTGTCAGGTTGTAGTTTATCTCACCATGACGGCGGTTTATCCATGTCTCTATGCGTGGGATTAGTCTGTAGGTCCATCGACCTTTAGGAGAATTTTCCCATTGTCTTTGCCAATTTTCTACCGTCTTTTCTTTTTCAGTTTTCCGAATACTGCTTCTGGAGACATTGTCATTTTGAGAAAATTGTCTGTAGACGTTTGCTAGTTCTTTGGCTAAAATTTCTATTGGAACAGATCCCGATACAACACTTGCCGCTTCCGCTGATATAGTTCTATATCCGCAACAGACTCTTAGGCAGCTTCTTCTAAATACTGAGAGTATCTCTTTCTTCGAGGAGTTTCTTAGTCGGCCTTCCCAAATTGGTGTACCATATAGTAGTACTGAGTTGGTAACTGTAGAAATCAGCAATCTGCGACTTGGTCGTGGTCCCCCGATATTTGGCATCATTCTTGCTAATGCATTCGTAACTCCAGCTGCCTTATTACATGCGTATTCCATTTGCCTTTTAAAATTAAGTCGGTCATCGATCATTATGCCCAAATACTTTATGGCCTCCGACGAGGTTATTGAGACATCGCCTACCCTCACGGTTAGATGTTCTCTCTTTCTCTTACCGCTAATTAGTACTAACTCCGTTTTGTGTTCAGCTAGGTTGAGGTTCATTGATGACAACCAGTTTCTAATAGTTGCGATTGCCTCGTTTGCATACAGTTGTACTTCGTCTAAGAATCTTGCCTGCACTAGTATCGCGATATCGTCGGCAAAGCCGATCACGCAAGCTTCCTCAGGGATTTTTAAGTCAAATACTCCATTGTACATATGGCCCTAGTACAGAGCCTTGTGGGACACCTGATGTGAAACAGAGTTCTATTAGAAAAATAATTTTTGATTATTTTTATAATCAAAATCTATCTATCTATCTATCTATCTATCTATCTATCTATCTATCTATTTATCTATCTATCTATCTATTTATCTATCTATCTATCTATCTATTTATCTATCTATCTTTTTTTTTTTTTTTTTTTTTTTTGGTACGCTGGAGGTGTGGAATCTCAAAGATGTATTTAATCCGCATTAAAAAACATGCACGACTTACCCATTGGGCACCTACGTACTAAACCACACCCCCTTACATCAAAACCCATTTCCCCGCGGCACTGCCATTCGGTATTACTTCGCGGGGGGGGTTTAGCTTTCGCTCTTACTGCTACGTTTACATATTATTTCAAGACGACGATGCTGCTTCCGCTTTGCGGTTTTTCTCCGCCACTCTCAGTGAGTAGCTGACGCTATCAATAAATGTTTTTATTGCATCCCAGTTGTTTTCTGACCGAACCATAACTGCGATTACGTTTCCGGGTGACAGGTTTTCGCCTACGCACACTTCCAGTTGTTGTCTTTGACTTATGAAGCGTGGACAATGGAACACTACATGCTCCGCATTTTCGTCCTCATTTGGGCATTCTGGACATCTAGGTGAGATATCATGGCCAAATCTGTGTAGGTAACTCCTGTAACCCCCATGGCCTGACAAAAACTGCGTCAGGTTGTAGTTAATCTCCCCATGCTTTCTGTTGAACCACATTTTAATGTTTGGAATCAGTTTGAAAGTCCATCTACCATTTTGCGAATTCTCCCACCGTCGTTGCCAACTCTGCATCGATTTTTCTCTTTCAGATATACTTAGAATTTTCTTATCTACGTGTGGGCTATTTTTTAATACGTTATAGATAGCAAACTGCTCGTTAGTTGTTATATCTATAGGAACCATTCCTGAAATAACACTTGCCGCCTCAAGTGAGATAGTGCGGTATCCACTGCAGACTCTTAGGCAGCTTCTTCTATCTATGTATCTATCTATCTATCTATCTATCTATCTATCTATCTATCTATCTATCTATCTATCTATCTATCTATCTATCTATCTATCTATCTATCTATCTATCTATCTATCTATCTATCTATCTATCTATCTATCTATCTATCTATCTATCTATCTATCTATCTATCTATCTATCTATCTATCTATCTATCTATCTATCTATCTATCTATCTATCTATCTATCTATCTATCTTTTTTTTTTATTTTGTGATGGCGTGCGGAATCTTCGGAAGATATTCTCATTATTTGAGATTCGACTAGATGTCGTGTATCGCCTACTAACTAAACCGCCTTCACCGGCGGCACTGCCTTTAGGTATTACATCGCGGGGCTGGTTAGCACTTACGCTACTTCCATGTTTGCATGGGCCCTCCTTTGGTCCTTGCGTATGCGTTCCTCTGCTCGTAGTAACAGATGAATCTGCGTTATGAAATTTGAAACTGATTGCCAATTTTGTTCTGATGTTAGCATTACGTTTACAATGTTATCGGGAGTGATGTTGGCTCCAACTGCATCCTCCAGAGTATTTTTCAGTTCTTCAGTGCATTTGAAAACCATGTATTCTACATCCTCTGTATCTAAACATGTTGGGCAGTTTGGACAGTCATCATGACCAAACTTAAATAAGTAGCTTCGGCAACCACCATGGCCTGCCAAGAACTGAGTAAGGTAATAGTTTACCTCTCCGTGTTTGCGTTCTTTTTATTTTATTATGTCCGGGATCACCCGAAACGTCCATCGTCCTTTTTGTGAGCTTTCCCATCTTCGTTGCCAATTCACCAAAGTGCTATTTCGCTCCATCAACTTTTTTCAAGCCTGTTTCCTTCGGTGTCTACTCGTGTTGTAGTATATACTTTATAGATTTCATCGGCGGCCAGATCTAGGGGAATTATTTCTGCAATTACACTTATTGCTTCCAGAGATATTGTTCTGTAGCCCCAGCAAACTCTTAGACAGCACTGTCGAAATAGTGATAACACACTTTTTTGAGATGTACTTCTAATAAATCTTGCCCATATTGGTGCTTCATATAGCAGTGCTGACGTCGTTACTCTGGAAATGAGTATCCTTCGGCTTTGCCTGGGTTTGGCATTATTCTACTAAGCGCATTATGTATAGTTCCTGCTCTTTTGCATGCGTATTCCATATGATCCTCGAACTTAAGTCTTTCGTCGATCATAACTCCCATGTATTTTATGTATGTGTTTGATCTAATATTCGCCTTCCCAACTTTAATATCTATAGACTCTTTCCAACCACGTTTTTATGCTACGAATGTTATCGTTTGCATACATTTCTACCTCGTTCAAGTAGCGTGCACAAACTCCAGTATGCCATTATACATTATGTTCCAGAGGAGTGGTCCTAGAACTGATCCTTGGGGGACCCCTGCTGAGGTTGTATAACATTGAATACCGTTATCTGTATTGTACCAGAGGGTTCTGTTTCTGAAGTAGTCACCTACTATTTTTCTCAAATAGTTTGGAACTTCCAAACTTCTAAGGGATGACATGATGTGTTTCCATCCTGCACTATTAAAAGCGTTCTTAATATCTAACGTAATTACAGTGCAGTAGTTTTTATTCGCTCCTTTTCCTGCTATAGTTTCTTCTACCTTATTACCGTATTTATAGCATCTATAGTCGATCTAGCTTTTCGAAATCCGTACTGGCTTTCTGGGAGTCCGTTTGCTCTTTCTACTGCTGGTAGTAGATCTAAAAAGACTATACTACATATACTGATATATACTTAGTACATGTAGAAGAGTTATATGTGTTATTATTAGATTATTAGTTATTTAGTTGAATATATTTACTGCTATTTGCCACACATGACTGCGATATTAATACTTATGCCAATGTACATAAATGTCGTACTATAAATTTATAATTTTATATAGAGAAAAGTAAGAATAACAAATTGAATTAAGTATATTGAAACTTAAATTAAAAAAATAACTTAACGTTTTGTAAAATAACATTAGGGAAGTACAAAGAAAAAAGCAAAAGATACAGATATTATATTCAGTTTATAATACACGTTGTTCCTTGAATTGTTTATTGAGTGTATAGGACTATTTCAAAATACATTATTGGGAAAAGGCAAAAGCAATAAAGTCAACATCTATTCCTATTTAAAAGTCTTACTAATTGCCTATAAATTGGAACTTTGTTTTATTGCTTTCGATTTGCTCAACACTGTTTAGGAGTACATACAACTGATGTTCATTTATAGTTTAATTTTATTATATAAATTGCTTGACTGATTCGTTTTCTTGTTTACTATTTTGGTTGATTTAATGTTTTGTCTTTCTTTTTCCAATTGGATTTTTTTTCTTTCTTTTTCAATTTCAAAATATTACGTTTTATTTTATGCGTGACTAGAATTTTATATTAGAAAAAATAAATATTTTTTTTTTTATTATGTTTCATCATAAACTTAACGTAAATGTGTGTTTGAATTTACTTGGGTCTTCTTAAAGGTTTTCGTTATCAATCTTAGTGGCATTTACATTTTATTTATATTTTTATTTAGCATTATGGATTTTATGTTTTGTATAGACACCCTACTGCAAAATATAATAACTAAGTTTGAATTTAAACAAAACAAAAATAAAATTTTTAATGGAATTAATTAAATTTTAATTTTACGAATTTTGGCAAACATTCATTACAAAAATTTACTTAATTTATTAGTAACACTTTTACTTCACAAATCAATTGAGAATATTAAGACCCAATTAAAAAATATCATATTTCTTTAACCAAGAGTTCAAAGGTCATATTTTGCTGTATGTAATTACAAAAAATTTCTTAGAAGAAGCTTTTAACTGCTCCACTAGCATGTATTTTTTTCAGTTCAACTAAAAAGCTTATAATTTCCTTCGACCCAAACCTACTTCAACATTTCCACTTGTTTGCTGGTACAAAGACAACGTAGCGGTCTATTGATCACCAAGACCATTTTTTTTTTTTTTTTTTTCAACAATACTCTTAAGTATTATTTCCAAGTTTGCTTATATATATGATGTGCCAGTGTCTAGTTGAAAATTTTCTATATAAATTATTTATTAAATGACATTAAGTAAAAAATATTGTATGGATTTTTTAGACATTCAATATCTATCACTATCGTCTGTCTAAAACACAAAACAAATTTATAAAATAATAAAAATAAAAAAAATACTAAAATGACAGGTACATTTTTATTATTTTCTTATTTTTTCACAAAAGAAAAAAAATTGAATTGTTTAATAGACTAAGCATAAAATAATGAATAGTTTATTTAGATTAATCTATAATTTAACGCTACAATAGTTTAAATTATTATTATTTTTTTATTTACTATTGAAATTGCTATTATTTGTTTATACATACATACATATACATATGAAGATTTTAAGATTTCATTTGTAGACATGTATTCAATTGAGTTGAAAAATTTAATCATATAATTTTTTCAAGTATTTTTCTTTTGGTATAAATTTTGAATGGAATTGGAAGCTTTAGTAAATGTAGTAAAAATAAAAAATGTAATAAGTATAATAATCTATATATATATAAAAGAGTAACGTGACTGACTGTTTCATCATCCCACAGCCCAAACGCCTGAAGCTAGAGAGACGAAATTTGGAAAGTAGGAGGGTCCCACAATATAGATTTTTGGAAATTCTAATGTTTAGGGTGTAAAAAAGTTTAAAAACGGGTAAAATCGGTAACCTTATATCTCCTAAACTAATAGAAATACAAAAAAAGTTGAATAGAAATCGTTATTCATTTAAAAAATAATCGGATAGGTATCTGGTACTTTTTTGAAATTCGGCTCTTTTAGGCAGAAAATGAGTAAAAACTTTAATTTGGTATTTTTTTTTTGGAACCCTATATATCTTTTAATCCAGTAAGTATAGAAATAAAAAATGCTTTAAATTAGTACCTTATCAAAAATTGGCGAATACAAGTTTGGTACTTTTTGGAAATTCGAACGTTTAAGGGGTAAAAATCGTACCTGATTTTGGTACTTTTTACACAAAACATTTTTTTCTCTACTGACACATACATATGAATATTTTAAAAGTAGATCACAGTACAATTTAGAAATTCATTGAAATACATTCTTTGTAACATGCTGGGGGAATAAAAAGTACCAAAAAGGGGATAAAATCTTAAATTTAGTTTTATTCAAATTAAAAATAATTTTTTATTATATTAAACTTAGTCATGTCTTTAAGTTTAATATAATAAAAAATTATTTCGATTAAATCGATTTTAATTCAAAAGAGGGGAATTTGTGGTACTTTTTTTCTTCTAATGGTACTTTTTGAATTTTCTATAATATTGAACCTAGAAACATGAAATTCATGTGGTCCCAACTGAATGAGAAATTATAACAGGGGACTTTGTGGTACTTTTTCATTCTTCTAATGGTTCTTCTTGAATTTTTTACAATATTGAACTTAGAAACATGAAATTAAAGACATATGGTTCCATGGTGGGTAAGAATTCAAGAGGGGACGTTTGTGGTACTTTTTCGTTCTTCCAATGGTGCCTTTTAAATTTTCTAAAATATTGAACATGGGAACATGAAATTAAATATATATGGGCCTAGGTAAATGAGAATCCATAAGAGGGTACTTTGTGGTACTTTTCGTTATTATATTACTCTTTGAATATTACCTTGCGGGAAATTTGTGGCAAATGCACTAATAGACCGGTCCCTAAGTACCGGTTGAGTACTAGTGGAAGAAAAATAGTATTTTTAGGCTGTAGGACTCAGACAGAATAAAAAGTATTTTTAGAGAAAATCCCCTCATCTCAGGAAGTAAAGTGTCACAAAATGTTATTTGTTTTGAATCTTTATCAGAAAAATTGAAAGAAAATCGAGCCTGAAGACGTATAAAGTACAAAAAAATTCTAATAGAAACGCAAGCAAGAATTTGAAGGTACAAAAAATAACGTGAAAGTACTTCAAACAAATTTTTTCATAATTATGATTAGGCTGACTTTTTTCAACTTCCTGACCAATAATTATATGTTGCCGATGCTAGAGGAAATATGGTAGAAAATTCCGAAGAAAGTTTTTGATTTGGGAAGCCATATGCATATGAGGGAAAGAAGCACTGCATTCATAAAAAATTATTCCATTAGCACAAAAATATACGAAAATGAATGCCTTTCCAAAGAAAATGCAGTGTATCCGCTTTTTTCTGGCCTGTTCTCACTTCTTCTCATTACAAAAACAAAGAAATTGAAAGATATTGGGCTCTAGTAAAAAGTAATTTGAAGGACATTAAAAGCTCAGCTTAAAATGAAACGGAGTTTAAAAATAAGTGGACTTATTCGAGCAAAAAAGTGACCGAAACACAATAAAAGATTTAATTGGAACAATTCTGGAAAAGATCAGATATTTCCTTAAAAACCAACAGGAAATAATTTATTCTTTTATTTTTAGAACTTGAACTTAACAGTCATTAATAAAAATTTAATTTAAAAAATCGCCCATTGGTTTATTTTCGTGCTCAGTCCATATATTTTTTGGTTTAAATTTGTATCAATATTCCTCCTACTAATAGCTAACTGCTTAATCGATTTTAATTTATTATAGCTTTTATTTACATAAATTTGTCTGTTTTTACTTTAAAACTTTCTTTTACAACTTTAAAAAAATATATATGTATATTTCTTTCCTTTCATTATAAAACTCTTAAACTCTTGTCATTTCACAAAAAACCCCCCCCCCCCCCCCCCCCCCCTTCAATGGTTTCGTATTTAGCACAATAGTTTCTTAATGCCTCATTTATGGGTTCACTACGTCTCCTATTTACTTTACTGCAATAATAACAATTTGTTTAAAGTTTTACATTTTTTTCCTCAGTTACTCTTCTTCCCTGCCATTACTGAAATGAAAAATGATTTTTCTAATTTAAAAACTGCAAAAAAACGCTTTTTTCTTACTTCTAAATGTCAGTTTATTTATATATTTTTTTCCTCATCATTTCATGTTCATGCTAAAAGTCATAGCTGAAATACTCGTGCAACAGCAGTAGTAACAACAAAGACAAACAACAACAAAAAGAGCATAATCATAATGTAATTTCCTTTCAACATGCAATATAGAGAATAATGTCTTTTTTTGTTCGTTTATTAAAGATTGACTGAATGACTGACTAAAAGCATAAATGAAGGAGTAGAAGGGAGAGAGTGAGAGAGTAAAGCGTATTAACTAACTGACAGTAATTCAAAATTTGTCATCAAATTATTATGGCTGTCAGTTGTTAAATAAATAAAATTGTTATTAAATTGTTATATATTTTTTTTTTTTAGGTTTATTATTGAAGTGTTAAAAGTTACATCAAATTAGAAAAAATAAAAAAATAAATAACAATAATAAATAATAGGAAATTGTCATTTAAGAGAAGACTTTATTATTATTAGCACAAGAATTTATTAAAAAGAATTTGGATATTTGAAATCTTTTTATACCATTTATTATAGAATGATACAATGAACCTACTTATTTATATGGATGGTTATTTAAATCATTTGGTTAGAACGACCATTTCATCAGTTGTGTGCTTTCCTTGAAGTTTTTTTTTTTTTTTCCACAACTTAATATTTGACATTTTTTATTCTTCTCAGCTTTTTAAGCCATATGTAAAAATATGTATTTTATTTCTACCTTTAAATCTCCAATTATCTTAAAAATATAAACAATAATATAATTTTTATATATTTTTTTATTCGCTTTCATTTGACCTTTCTCTCTTTTATGTGGCGAATTATATATGATTGCCATTTTTATGGGACAATATTTGTTAAACATTGAAAGTAACAAGTGCTTTCGGTTTAATGTTGGATTTTAATTGAAAAATCCATAAAAAAAATACATATAAATTTCCGTTGCCAATAAAATTTTCATATGCAAGACATGTCCTGGAGCAAAAAAAAAAAAAAAACAACAGTAACAATAACAATAAAACTGCGAATTTCACATACTATTACTGGTATTTATGGCCAGATGACAGTCATAAAAACGGCGTTTTTAAATAAAAAAAATAAACAACACCTTGCACAGTGATTTTTAGCAATAACGTATAAATTAGATACAATTTGATAAAAATAAATTTTAAACTCCATAATCAAATATAATAATATAGTCTTATAGTATGAATACGGAAAATCTTTAAATACCAACAGAAAATTATCATCTATATCTGCTAAAAATAGTTGTTTTTAATAAAGAAACATTTTCTAAAGGAAATTACTTTTACTTTAGAAAATGTACTTTTTTAACAAAAATTACTATTTTTAATAAGGAGAAAAATTTTCTAAAGAATTAGTCTCTTTAAAAAAGAAAGACATGTCCTTTATAATGAAGAGAATTTTTTTTTTTTATAGAAAATTAATCTTTTTAATAAAGAGAAATTTTTTATAAAGAGAAATTTATAATAAAAATATAAATTTTCTTAGAAAATTACTCTCCTCTAAATTTTCTATAGAAAATTACTCTTTGATCAAGAGAAACATTTTCTATAGAAAAGTACTCTTTGATGAAGAAAAAAATTTTCTATAGAAAATTACTATTTGATAAAGAGAAAAATTTTCTATAGAAAATAACTTTTTGATCGAGAGAAAAGTTTTCTAAAGAAAATTACTCTTTGATCAAGAGAAAATTTTTTTTATAGAAAAGACTCATTGATAAAGAGAAAACTTTTATACAGAAAATTACTCTTTGATTAAGAGAAAAATTTTCTATAGAAAATTACTCTTTGATCAAGAGAAAAATTTTCTATAGAAAATTACTCTTTGATCAAGAGAAAAATTTTCTATAGAAAAGTACTCTTTGATGAAGAATAAAATTTTCTATCGAAAATTACTATTTGATAAAGAGAAAAATTTTCTATAGAACATAACTTTTTGATCGAGAGAAAAGTTTTCTATAGAAAATTACTCTTTGATCAAGAGAAATTTTTTTTTATAGAAAAGACTCATTGATAAAGAGAAAAGTTTTATACAGAAAATTACTCTTTGATTAAGAGAAAAATTTTCTATAGAAAATTACTCTTTGATCAAGAGAAAAATTTTCCATAGAAAATTATTCTTTATTCAAGAGAAAAATTTTCTATAGAAAGTTACTCTTTGAGAAAAAATTTCTAAAGAAAATTACTCTTTGATTAAGAGAAAAATTTTCTATAGAAAATTACTCTTTGATCAAGAGAAAAATTTTCTATAGAAAATTACTCTTTGATCAAGAGAAAAATTTTCTATAGAAAATTACTCTTTGATCAAGAGAAAAATTTTCAAAAAGTTACTCTTTGATCAAGAGAAAAATTTTTTATAGAAAATTGCTCTTTGATCAAGAGAAAAATGTTCTATAGAAAATTACTCTTTGATTTTCAAAAAAATTACTCCTTGATCAAGAGAAAAATTTTCTATAGAAAATTACTCTTTGATCAAGAGAAAAAATTTCTAAAGAAAATTACTCTTTGATCAAGAGAAACATTTTCTATAGAAAATTACTCTTTGATCAAGAAAAAAATTTTTTATAGAAAATTATTCTTTAATCAAGTTAAACATTTTCTATAGAAAATTGCTCTTTGATAGAAAGTTACTGTGAAAAGAGAGAAATTTTCTATAGTAAATTAGTCTTTTATGTAAACTATAAGAATGTATGTGTAAAAATGTATGTTAAATATATAGGGAAATATGTTTGTTTCCTTACAGCTTAAAGAAGATGCAGTTCTAAAAAAATAGATCTCTCTTTATTTAAATAAATTTAAGTGAAGCTTTCTTAACAAATTGTTTTATATGTTATGTACATATGATTTTTTTTTTTTTCAGACACTATAGAATAGTACAAACTATACAAAAATCTCTATTTAAATCTTATGTAGAAAATTCATTTGCAATGATTTTTATACTGGTTTAACGAGTACAAAAAAAGAACTATGAGAAGAAATTTCATAAGGTCTCAACAGCAGCCATAAAAAATCGCAATGTTGCATTTTAATATCAGAGTAAATGCGAGTGACATATTGTATTAAAAAAAAATGTAAAGCAGAATTTAATAATTTATTACACACTCGCACATTGTCCGAAAGTGACAGAACCGAATTCTTTTTACATAAAACACTATAATAAACATTTTAATTCCCTTTTTTTTGTTTTTTTTTTTTTTTTTTGGTTTGTCAGAAATCAGCAACATTTTGCTGAAATTCTGTAAATGTTCAATAAAAAACAGAACTAAATAAAATAAAATAATTGTAATGAATATTTATTTGAAATGGAATATATATTCTTGGTATTCATATGAATAAACACAAAAAACACATTGTTACTCTTAAAGCAGTGTCTATGTATGAGTATTTTGTTTAAACAAGTCCATTTTAATCAGTTTAAATTGACACTCGGGGTCAAATTCATTAAAATATTTTATATTCGTTCTTTTATATCGTTTCGTTTAGTCGTACGCTTTCTTTAAAACTACAATTTATAGCAACAAATATGAATACACTTGTAGTACAGTTTGATTGGTGCTACAGTGGGACTAAAATGTAAAGGGTAGTGGACAGACGCATTAAGCAAATATTTTTTTAGATGAAATAAAAACTTACAAATCATTTTGTATTATAATTAATAATTGTAAAATATCTGTCTTATAATATTTTTCTTTCTATCTATTTTCAGGTATGTTAACACTTTTTTAATGTAAATAGTATGTAAGTAATATTAAAAATATTAACCATATAATTGTATTCATTATCATGCAATTTTTTTAATTTTCTCTCTGTAATCACATTTAATTCCTTTCGGTTATTTATTTTTATCAAAAGAAATGTATATATAAATGACCCTAATTAAATCTTCCGCAGTGTTGTGCATACATACACATTAATTTAAAATACTTATTTGTGTATTTCACAAAATTTTACGATCACGCTGGTAGCTTTTTTATTTTGTTCAATTTTTTTTCCATTTGATGAACAACAACCCTCCATCCAACCACATGGACTAAGTAAAAGATAATTCAGAATAATTTGTTGCATTATTACACATATTTTGTGTATTTATTGTAAAGTAAAATTTATTTATTTTTTTTATTTTTTTTTTTTTTTGTATTGTATATTAAGTTGTGTGTGTGTTTTTTTATGAATAAAAATATTGTTGCAGGGTAAAATGCAATTTATGTTTAAGTTAAGGCGGCATAAGTTGTAAAGCAATTTTTTATTTAAATACATTGCATTATTATTATTAAAAAAAAGAGGTTATCATGACAAATGAGAGGATTATACATAAAAAAGCTTTAAGTTTATTGAGAAATTCATATGTTGGAGTTTATGTAGTAATTATTGTTGCTTTAATTGGAAGGTTGAATTTTTATAATTATTTTTGTTAAAAAAAAAATGTTTTTATAAGCTCAGGTAATTATTGCTGCAACTGATTTCCATAACATCATAGCGTTTTAAGTCCTAGCATAATAAAAACTTTACTTAAAAATCTGGAAAGATTCACTTGTTTGAACAATTAAAGGCAAATGACCACAAACAATGTTATTGATTGTACAACTAAAAATAGACGGAGAATCCTTTAGGCAAGACGACCAAGACCAAGGACGAAAAGATTTCTATTGCTTAGTTAACCGTGAGAGAGAAATATTAGCAGATTTGTATTCCAATTGGAGTACTTTTTTAATTGGAAATAATTAAGCATCATAATACTCTACACGATCAAAGTTTGTTGGGTTTTTATATTTGTAGCACGCAAAAATTATATTCCAACATACACCTCATTGCACATCAGTCGACATAAGATGGCATGGTGCACAATTTGCAAGATAATTTGATTAAATTTGATACACTAGGGAAGATTACAATTCCAAATCCGCTACGATTACAGTCACATTGGCAATTCACGGTATCGCTTTTTTGACACTGTTCAGTGACAACTTTTGAACATTTAGAATATATAATGTTATTTAATAACTTGACACTGAAAAGGTGTCAAGTTGATACCAATATATTAGCAGTACAGGGTTGAAATAGTATTGACATTAAATGGTGCAAAGTTTTTCCAAAATGTTTTTTTTGAAAATAATTCAGTAATTATTGAACCGTTAGAGGTATCTCAATAAAATTTCACATGGTCAGAGTTGAGGTGTTTTCGAGTTGATTTGGTGGAGTACAGGTTCCTAGCGGATCAGGGGGGAATACGATGTTTTATACTTTAAATTATTATAATAGACCTAAGTGATTGTCATTGGCCGAAACAATTTGATGGCAAAGCGACTTCTTTTTTTCTAGGGCTGACGTAGCATTTCAGACGTACAAAATCGCATTTCGACGTTTCTTTACTTCAATTCTGTGACAATCAATTTACTTGCTTTTAAGTGAATCGTCTTGAAGTTTTAGCTTGATCTACTTCCAACGATTCAGAAAACATTACTTGTGCTTTTTTTTTTTCAATTTCCACAAATATATGATGACTTCCCACAGCAGTTTTTTCTTCGTCGATTCGCAAAGTAATTAATATTAAAGAAAATACATATGAAATAAAACGAAGTATGTATAGTACCAAATACGCCGAATTACAAAATCAAGCCGACTTGAATGCCCGAAACCTATTTGTGGAAAATAAAAAGTAAAGCTTTGCTCCTCTTGCTCAAATTTTAAGATTTTTAATATGATTTTTGCAATTTTTTTATGAACTAAATCCAAATAAATTGTTTATTTCGATTACTGAGGAGTTGCAGAATCAAATAACATTATTTCATAATTATACCCTACACCACCATAGGTGGTTGTGGTATTATGTGTTTGTGCAAATATTGTAACAGACCCCTACCTTAAAGTATACCGTTCGACTCAGAATCACTTTCTGAGTCGATTTAACGATTTTATATAAGTATAAATCCGTATGCCGTAATTTCGTGAAGATCGGTCCATAATTGACCTTAGCTCCCATATAAGACTTAATTGCAGGAATCACCCAAAAGTGCATAAATAGATGTGAATGTTAGTATCAATGTAATATTCTGTATTAGTATATTTTATTTTAAACTTAATACAAGTATCATTTCACACTTGGCCCCTTCCCGAATAGACAATGGTGTAGGGTATCATATGGTTGGGCTTGACCGACTATATTTTCTTTTCTCGTTTCTTGTGACTTTAATTTATAAAATGAACTGCTTCAAAAAATAGCTGTCGAATCGGCAATCGTTATTAATAATCAGGGAAACCACAAATATGCAATTGCATTGTTTTTTACTGAATGTTGAATCATGCCATCGATAAAATATTTATCCGTTTCAGAACAAATAAATCATTTTGGCATCGATTTGTTAGTGCATATTTTTGCATATTTTTTTTTAATGGAAGCATATGATAATTTTGATAATCTCTGATCAAATAATATTGTCTAGAATTAGATTGGTTAAAAAATAGAAAATCAATAACAGTTTTGCATTATTTTATAGCGTTGAAATATTAATAAAACGCTTTGATTAAATAAAAACATAATTTTGAGAACCGGTTCACAACTACACCATTTCCAGTTGTATTTGAGAAATTTCTAATTATATTTCAGAAAATTCCAATTATATTTTAGAAATTTCCATTTATATTTTCGAAATTTCTAATTATATTTCAGAAATTTCTAATTATGCTTCAGAAGTTTCTAATTATAATTCAGAAATTTCTAATTATGCTTCAGAAGTTTCTAATTATATTTCAGAAATTTCTATTTGTAGTTCAGAATTTTCTATTTGTAGTTTAGAAAATTATAAATGTAATTTAGAAATTTCCATTTACATTTCAGAATTAAACAAATTCTTTTTAAGAAATTTCCATTTGTATTTCAACATTTTCTAAATGTATTTCCGAAATTTCCATTTCTATTTCAGAAATTTCTAATTGTATTTAAGAACTTTTATAGAGAAAATATATGCTTAATATTCGAAAATACAATTGGAAATTTCGGAAATACATTTAGAAAATGTTGAAATACAAATGGAAATTTCTTAATTACATTTAGAATTTTCTGAACTACAAATAGAAAATTTCTAAAATACATTTAGAATTTTCTAAACTACAAATAGAAAATTCTGAACTACAAATAGAATTTCTGAAATGTAATTAGAAACTTCCGAAGTATAAATAGAAATTTCTGAAATATAATTAGAAACTTCTGAAACATAATTAGAAAATTCTGAAATATAATTAGAAATTTCTAAAATATAAATGGAAATTTCTAAAATATAAATGGAATTTTCTGAAATATAAATAGAATTTTCTGAAATATAATTAGAAACTTCTGAAATACAACTGGAAATGGTGTAGTCATGTGACAGGTTCTCAGGTCTAGTGACCGGTCACAGTTCCGGAACATTATATGAGAGGAACCTGTCACTTTTATATGGGTTTGTCATTGGAGGTGAATAATTAACCCCTTGGGACAGGTGACAGGACTGGTCCAAGAGGACAGGATCAGCTTCAATTAATATAATACAAATTTTATAAAAATTCGGTAAATACTTACTTTTTAAACATTTTTTTATAATTATTTTTATGTAATTATGTTTATTTTTGTTTTATAATTTTCCGTTAATGTCGTTGGCGGCACCCCGAGTCGAACCCATGTTCATCTGGTGTATGTTATGTTTTATAGTCTTCAACGCTAACCACTCAGCCACTGATTAATATTCCGCGCGAGTGTAACAAGCATGTTATAAATTGACTCTCAACTGTTAAATAGTGAGTGTGTTTGTGTCAACTGGTTTTCAATTGGAACTTTGGTGACGATTTAGGTGTCAATTGGTACTCAACTGGTACTGAGGGACCGGTCTATTACAGCAATTGCCAAATTTTTTTTTTTTGAACCTCCACATTCAAAGCTTCAAAAAAACAAGGTTTCAACAGAATGACTCGTGTTGAAAAAAAAAAAAAAAAAAAAGCCGAAGGAAATTTCGTTTACATGGTGTAATGTTCAAATGGACGGCTTAAAAAAAATATAAATAATAGGAATTAATTCATTATTTCAATGTTAACAAATTTTATATGTTGATAGTTCTCGGTAACCTCTGCAAAAGATAGACTTACAGTGGGGCAGAATCGAAAAATTTTGAAAATAAATCTATAACTTCTAATCGGCTGGTTGGAGTAGCAGCGGAGCGTACAATGTTAAGTTTTTTTTTTGGAGAGAACCAACAGACCACTGTGGGATGGAGCCAAGGGGGCTTAAAGTGACATATACAATTTTTAATCGCTTGCCAAATTTCAAATACAATGAGACATCGATTATCCGTAATGGTCGGGACCGGAAGCATTCTGGATAATCAATTTTCCCGGTTAATTAGTAAAAATTTTGAGTAGTATTTTTAAACATTTTTTATTTATATAATTCAATTATTCAAGAATTTAATATAAATATTTATTTTTATACTGTTCGATTTTTACCAATTTTTTACATTTCTCTTTTATTTAAAGAACTTCATATTAATTTTATTTATAACAAAATATCTCCAAAATCCCAAACTCCTCAAAATCTCGAACGATAATAATGCGGCGCAATTTTAAACATTTGTTAAAGATGCGCAGCATCAACCCTATGTTACACATGGTCTTACAAATAAACGCTAGGTAATGCCATCAATTTCCACTCATCTCCGTCCACACGGCTGTATTCAAGTACATACTCATATAGCATTTGCCTTCTTACAATTACTAACATATTTACTCAGTACAAGAAGATCTCCCAAAATAAAAACAAATCGAAAAATAAATATAGCAAAAACAACAACAACAAAACAAGTTATATTTAATTACAAACATAAGGGTGTTGTTTAGGTCTCAAACGATAGAATCAAAAAGAGAGAAGCGGAAGGAGAGGTTAATATAAAAAAAATACAAAAACCCATGGTGAAAGAGAAAATGAAGAAGAGGTAGAGAGTGAAAACAAAAAATTAAATATAAACAACCATTAAATTTTTTACACATTTTACTCACACATTCACATTGACATTGATTCATTCGGTTGTGTTGCGTACTACGGGATGCAGTAAAATATTTAAAACAAAGGTTTTTGCGTGCGCTCCCCTCATAGATACAAAATAAACAAACAATTTTAAATAAAAATATATTGAAAATAAAATCATAAAATTAAATAAATTAAAAAAATATATATATATTAAATTTTAATTTAATAAAAATCTTAAATAAAAGTGTGAATAAAAGTGTTTAAAAGAAAAAAATATCTAAATATTTGTAAATTTATACAAAAAGTTTCTTTAATAAAAAATAAAAGAAAATTCCATTTTTAAGTGTTATACAAAATCTCTAACAAAGTGTTATAAAAGAAAAAAATATATCTATATTTTTTGCATACATATTGGGTTTAACCTACCACGTATTTTATATTTTTCTACCTACTTTAACCACCACCCCTCTTTATAGAAAGTAAAATTTCCATTATGTTACACTGGGATTATCTGACATTTAAGGTAAATAAAAAAAAAACAACAACAAATACTCTTCTTATTTTAAAATATTAGGAATAAAGAAAATTTATAAATTATTTGAAAATGTAAGAATATCAAAAATGCGGGTAAATTTTGTAATAATGTTTTATATTTTCGCTAATAGTAATTCTATCTTTTATATTAATAATTTTCTTAGTTAATTAGGAAATGAAATACCAGCAACTTGTATAAATTTTATTCATTCAATAATTACAAAATTGTTTACAAACTCACACTCATACTTTCCGTTCTCATTATTTTATTTTTTGTTAAAGTGCACGTGCTTGGTTTTTAATTAATATTAAACGAAATTGATACAATTATTTTTGCTGTATAAATATGAGGAGAATATGCCTTGTAACATGTACTTGTAAAAATTAAATAAAATATTTAAAACATTTTTTGTAAAATCATTGTGCTGTTAATTCATGTGTGTTATTATGGTAGAGTAAACAAATTTACAAAGGTCGTGGCCATTTGTAGTTAATAGAAATCGTAGGGAGATCTGGAAAGTGAAATGCGCCATGAAAAATTTTATTATTTAAATTTGTTAATAACATAGGATGATGGCACTAAAAATAAATTATTGTTGCATAGAGATGGAGATCAACTTATATCTAGAATTAAGAGCCAATATGATAAACATTATAAATCTAAAGAAACGATTTACAGTTGCTCCAAAAACTGAGTGCTCACTAATAATTTTAATTTTCTAATTAGGAATTACATTAGAATTAACATTTTTTCAAAAATATTTTTATATTTTTTATTTATTATTTAGGACAGTTTATTATTATGTACTTAAAAATTTCAAGAGATTTTCAGAATTCCAAATCTTAAAGCAAAAACAAAATCTACATTAAAATTTTACTCCAAGAAGTGAGTGCTCATTTGTTTGTTTTGTTATTGTTTTGTAAAATAACGGAACTTTAATAAAATCAAAACAAAGTAAATTGGGATAATAAATATTTTAGTGGTTATTAGTAACATTTTGGTGACAAACGTGGTTCGAAAATAATATTTTTAACAAAATAATTCTGGACATGCCTCCTAAACGAAAAGAAACTACTGAGTCTGAAAGACAAATAATTATTAATCTTCGTGAATCTCAAAAATCAATCAGGAAAATTGGAGAAATAGTTAAAAGACCGTATTCCACCGTAAAAAAGATTATTGACAAATATAAAAATACAAAAAAAAAAAATAAAAAACAAGCCAAGATCTGTGCGACCATCTATATTATCTGATACCCAAAAACGCTTTATAGTTCGAGAAATCAAAAAAGATCCAAAATTACCAGCTACAAAACTTACCGAAGCCATAAAGTAAAATAAATAAAATAAACATAAAGTTTGGTTGCAATATTAGCGTTAATACAGTTCGCAATGCAATCTATAAAGCAGGTTTCCATGGACGAGTTGCCAGGAAAAAGCCATTTATAAGCCAAATCTATAAGCAAAAGCGTCTTCACTATGCTAAAACCCAGAAAGATAAGTGTATGAAATTCTGGAATAATTTGTAATTTTTACGGACGAAAGCAAATTCAATTTGTATGGCAATGATGGAAGCTGCAAGGTATGGGGGAAGCCCAACCAAGAATTAAATGATGTAAATCTATGCCCCACATTTAAACATGGGGGTGGCTCAGTCTTAGTATGGAGGTGTGTGAGTGCCGGTGGTGTCGGAAATTTACAGATTATAGATGGCATAATGGACCACAAAAAATATATTGACATTTTGAAAACAAATTTAGCCTCCAGCGTACAAAAAATGGTTCTGTCGGAAAATTATATTTTTACACAAGACAACGATCCCAAACATAAGGCCACCAATACTAAGCTGTGGCTCCTCTATAATAAAGGAGGACAAACAAAATATTAAAAGTTATTAATAACGGTTTTTTTAAAGTACTTTTTTAATATAAATCATGAGTGAGCACTCAATTTTTGTAGGTGTAAATGAAGTCTTATTTTTGTTGTCTTGTATATAAATATATAATGTTTTTTTTTTTAATTTTTAAGTATATGATATTAAACAATAAAAAATGAAGAATATAAAAAAAAAATTTTATTAAAAAAATATATATTTATTTTTAATAAAAATAGGCGCTCACAAAATCAAAGTAGCTGTGAGCACTCAGTTTTTGGAGCAACTGTATAGTGTTTATCATATTGACTAAACTCAAATCTTCCTTCAGTTTTTTTTCTCATCAGGTCTAGATTTTTTTAAGGGCATGTCTAATATTTCGCTTATAATAAGGTCATTACTCTAATATATTTCACCATAACTCAAGAACGGTGTGTACGATTGTCGTATGTGATACACCAAAATACGAAAATATCTTCAGACCACTTAAACCTCATTTTTTATGTGCTCAATAGTTTCGGAGTAATTTTGAAATAAGTGTCCGAAAAAAAATTTAAGATTTGTTATAAAATTGCTTTTGTTAAATAAAACCATCAAAAATGTATGTAACATCAAAATTGATGCACAAATCTTGATTTTATTCGCAGTTAAGTGAAAATACTCATGTATGTCTATAATTAAGTAAAAATATAGTCGTGAGCAAAGAAACAGGTGGACTGGATAGAATCTGATGAGCTAAACAATAATCTGCTTTCATTTTTTTGTATCACGCACTGATTTTTGTTATAGGCATGACCGAGGTAGATTAAGAAGGTAACGACAACTCTACAACAACTAGAACACCAAAAAAACCCCATGTATTCTGTTTTTGCATTGACATTTCTTATGTGAACTTCAATTTTGTCATTTCTCATGTTTATTTACAAAAAACAAAAACAATTCATGTAGTAAAAAGAGAGGAGGAAGACGCAATAAGACAAAAGTAAGCAAAAAAATGTAAACATAAACAAAAATTTGACACCTCAAATTACAAAACACGGGCAGCCATATTGATTTCAAAAAGAAAAAAAATTCTCAGCTGTTTTAATGTCGTTACCTTCTTAATCTACCTTGGGCATGACTATATTCATATGTATATCTAATATAGACTAATATAGACTATAACTCAAGAATTTTTTTTTTGTATAATTTTGATAAATGATACACCAAAAGATGCAGACAAAAATTGTCTTTAATGTATGTCAACAATATTTTTTATTCGTTCAGTTATTATGGATGAAAATTTAATTTTTTCGCTACTAATTACCGAATAAATACGGAAGTATTAAGCTATACTCCCTATATTCACAAAAAATTATATGAATATAGCACAAAGATAATTTGAATCGCTATCTATTGGAGTTTAATTTATCTAAATTAGACAAATCGTTCTCTAGTTACACAAGTATGACTGCCTAAAGGCGGGGTCATAGTAGTCAAGCCCATAAAAGAAAACAAAGAGTCTTCTTTAGTATACTAAATTCCAACTAATCCACCTATTTTTAAATTTAAGACGAAAAGATTTTTTTTTTCTTTTGCCCACCAGTGTATCTTCACTAAATACTAGGTCCGAAATCAAGATTTGTGAATCAATTTTGAAGATATGTAGCTTGTTTTACTCGTAGTCTTACCAGTTTTGAGATAAAGATGATAAACTGAAACATTTTTGATGTTCTAACTTTAAAAACGAAATTTTACTTAAAAAAAAACATAAATTTTTCATGAAAACATTTTTCCGGACACTTATTTCGAATTAACTCCGAAATTATCGAGCAGATACAAATTTTATTGAAAAAAAAAATAAGGCCTGATGGGAAAAAACTGAAAGCAGATTTGTGTTTAACATGTCGATTTCCATCTAGTTCACACACATACGCAGAGAAAACAGATTTGTTATCACAACCGAATTGTTTGCCAATCGAATTTGGTCAGTTGCAGGAACTATTTAATAATTCGATTGAAATAACCGAATGTAAACCGTACGCTTATCTATTTGTTATATAACTATTGTGAATTATTTTCAAAATAATTTGACATTTTCCTTTAATTATTTTTATTAGAAGAGCCATAAATCAACTATCAAAATCACAAAAACTATAAAAAACGAGAGAAGATATAGTCAGTCAAGCCCGACCACATGATACCCTACAC
The DNA here is from genome assembly GCA_951394005.1 of Protophormia terraenovae. Lineage (NCBI taxonomy): Eukaryota > Metazoa > Arthropoda > Insecta > Diptera > Calliphoridae > Protophormia > Protophormia terraenovae. The sequence continues at coordinate 86,928,219 of OX596075.1, forward strand.
CATATCGATCCACATAATTTTGTTTTTACTTTTATACAACTTACTTGTGTTAAATATTAACATAATACTAACATTTGTATGGGATTTATGCACGTTAAAGTGATTTTAGGAAGAGGGGTTTATATGGGAGCTATGGTCAGTTATGGACCGATCTTCATGAAATTCGGCAAACGGATTTATGCTTATATAAAACATATTTGTGCTAAATTTCATTATAATATTCCCATTTTTAAGGCATCTATAAGTGTTAAAACTTTTAATTTGTCTTTTGTACCCAGCTAAAAGACAATTTAAGTCATTGCAGTTAATGCCGTTAAAATGTACACTAAGGCATAAAAAAATTTAAAAATAATCTTTAATGAAATACAAATTAGAAAATAAGATTACCTGAATGTTTTTTCAATTGGTCCAGAATTGCTTATAGAACTACAAAGATTTCTGCCTTCAGCAATTAGATATTTTATTGCATTATCATATAAGATGAGGTCATTCTATATTTTTGTTTTTTATTGGTATTAGTATTGCAATTTGCTCAAAAAAGTTATTTGAATCATGTATTTTTAAATTTTTTGCAATATATTTTAAGAAAATTTCGGCACAATTGGAATTGGAAAAAAAAAAATTGAAATATAATTTTTAATTTACTACAAACAAAACGTCATACAAACTTAATTAAATTTTTAGTTGCGAACGCTGAATTTTTCGTTATTTGATATTAGCTTAGTAATTTATAATGTTGCAACTAATTTAGTATTGTTAAAACTAATATTTAGTGCAGAAACTATTTATAGTTATAAAAAATTCCAAATACATTTGAATAATTTTCAAATTGGTTTTATTGATGGAATTTTCTTTTGTCATTATTATTATTCGTCCATAATTCTGTTTTAACATTAATAAAAATTAAAAAACCATTGGATTGTATATATTTTAATAATTTATACAATCCAATTAGTTTTATAAAATTTTATTCTTTATCATCGTTTTACAACTAAACTTTTTTCTGTGTGTAGAAAAGAGATTAGTTCCTGCATCGAATTTATTGCAAATCGATTTTAGGCGGTTGTATGTACTATATTACAAGTTATTTACAATTATCATATATTTCGTTCCTTAATACCTAAATATTTGGTTAGCATAAATGGAAATATCTGTGGAATCAACTGAAATTGCCACAAATAATTTGGTTGCAGCAACTGAATAACATTAATCACGTAATCTGTTGCGCAATTTTGTTGTTTATTTTTTTTTTATATATATATAAAACAAAATCTGTTCTACCGCAACATACAAAAGACATCAATTTATTTAATCATGATGAATGACTTCTTGTTAATTTAAAAATATACAATATAAATTCCGAAACTTATCAAAAAATTAAAACAAGAACGAATGTTATATTCGACCGAATATAACATTCGTCTTTCGACCGCGCCCACTTTTTTTATACTTTATAGGGTCTTAAACGATTTTTTCGACATGTTACACACGGAACGACAAAATCAATATACCTCCCATCTTTTTGATGGCGGGTATAAAAATTCAATTTCGACTTTCGAAATTAATAACATTTATTTTTGAAGAAAGTTTGACTTACGTTCTTTTGTCGGTTGAAATGGCGTTTACGAAGGCGACCTATAGCTGCCATATATAATATAAATATCAAACGAACGGAAATCCTTTCGAGAATTTTTCTATTGAAATTCAGCAATTTCAGTTCATAAATGGCGGAGAAGCCTCAATCTCAATTTTTTTTTTTTTTTATTTTTTTTTTAACAAATTTGAAAAATAATTTAAAAAATTATTAGTTTATTTCAAACATTATTTGATTTCCGAAAATAAAATACAGTTTAGTTCCATTGGAAAATATTATTATTTTTTTTTTTATTTTCAAAGAATTTTTGTTAAATTTTAGAATATTTGGTCAATAATTTTGTTAATTTTAAAAATCTTGGGATTTTCGAAAAATTTTCTTGGCTTTAAAAAATTTTTTAGTTGAGAAAATTAAACAAAATTTTGTCAATTTTAAAAATTTTCTTTAATGTTGAAAATGTATGATATAATATCGAATAATTTTCGAAATTTTCATAGTTTAGAAATTTGAAAATCTTAACTTCGAACTTTGAGAACCTTTCGATAAATTATTTGTAATTAATTTCATTTAGAAAATCTTAAGATAAAAAAAAAATTCTTTATTACGAAATTTTCATAAAATTTTTTAAACTATATACAAAATTATTAAAAATTTTTGCTCTTTTGAGAACCTAGTTTTTTCAGCAGATTTTCGAAAAATGTTTTTGTTTTTTTAATTTTTTTGCTATTATTATAATAATAAACAATAATTTATAAGATTTTTTAAATCATTATTCGTACGATTTTTATTTATTAATATATTTTTTTTTTTTTTTTCAATTTTCCTTTATTAAAATTCACATTAAAAATATTCCAAAAAATTTTGTAATTTTAATGCAAAAGAAATATTTTTCACATTTGAACATTTTTATTATGATGAATACTAAAGGCAGTTAGTTGACCCCGTAGCTAAAAATGACAAAATCAATTATTTCTATCTATTATATTTCTAAAGTTCTAGACAAACAACTAATTTCTAAAAGAACTTTATTAATTATTGAATACTTAAGGAAATTACTTATAGTTTATCAAACAATTGTGGCGGAAGTCAATTTACTGTTAATTTTTTTATTTAAATACATAAATGCTAACATAAATTGAACTACTGTGAATTTACAAAATAAATATTTTTAAATACTCTTCAGTTCTTCTACATTTTTATGTTTCTCTCTTCTTTATACTTCTTTTCATTTCTCTTTTTTCTTTCTGTTTTCGTTATTCCCAAATAAAAAGCAAAAAAAGTAAACTCTTACACATATTCATTATTCCATGTTGAGCGCATTAAGTAATTTTAAATTTAAAACTCGTACACGCATATTTTAGTACTCACAGTAGTAGTCACTGACTAAAGAAAATGATTTTTTTTGTGGGTTTTGGTGTAAATAAATGAAGAAAATATTTGATTGTTAAATAAAACATTTGTTAAACATATGGAAATCATACAAAATGTATGTCTGTCCAACTGTCTGTGTGTCTACTTGTCAGTCTTAAAACCATCTCTTATTAGGCGAAAATAATCCACAATAAGATTTGTACAATGTATTTATATTTATGTATATATTTTGTTAATATATTCCCATTGTAAGATGCAACAACAGACATTGGCTATTTGCCTGGGGATTTGTTTTTTTGGTTGTGTTTCATGAGAATGATGATGAGGATAATGGTGCTGATGAGTACATAAACGAAAATAAACTATTAATACTCGTAATATTCAAAAATATTCTATGCTTATGTGCAATTTGTTTTTCATTCTCTTTAATTCCTAATAGTTCCATGAAATTTAAAATTAAATTTGAAGAAAACTAAAATCTATTTGTATTAAAGGAGAATGAAAAAACAACTACTTGTGCAATGGAAGTTTAAAAATCTTGAGGCAAAAAAAGTCTAAAATTAAAAATTTTGTTCACTACACTTGTACTTGTAACTAGAAATATGTATGTATGTGCCTCTTATTCTGGTGTATTGTTAGTTATGATGTAAAGTGGATATTTTTACAAGATGACTCCTCATCTTATTCGCAATGAAAACTAAAGAAGAAAAACCAAAGAAAATAGTAAATATTGTATGGGAGATGAAAGTATCTACCACCCAAAAAATATTTTTGGTAAACTCTTTATTTAGAGAAATGTTTTAAGAAATAAATTATTTATTCCAAATTTTCTATAAGAATAATGAATAAACATTTTGTTTTAACAAAAAAATTGCTATACATTTTCTTTTCATAAAAAAAAATTGCGATTATTTGCGATAAATTATCTTTTTATAGAAAATGTGTGATAAATCTTATTTTTATAGAAATTTTTAATAAATTTTACTTTAAAGAAAATTTGCGTTTTTTTTTTTTTTTATATATATATAAAAAATTGCGATAATTTTTTTTATAGAAATTTTTCGATAAATTTTTTACTTAAACAAAGTTTTTAATTTAATATAATTATAATAATTTGCGATAAAAATTTTCTTTTCATAAAAAATACTTGCGATAAATTTTCTTTTCATTAAAAAAAAATTGCGATTATTTGCGATAAATTATCTTAAAAAATTTCTATAAATTTCATTTTTATAGAAATTTTTAATAAATTTTATTTTAAAGAAAATTTGCGATTTTTTTTATTTTTTTTTTTTTTTTTATAAAAAATTGCGATAATTTTTTTTTTTTATAGAAATTTTTTGATAAATTTTTTCCTAAAACAAAGTTTTTAATAAATTCCTTATTCAGAGAAAATATAGTTTAATAGAAAATTTTACAATGATTTTCTGTTTATAGAAAATTTGCTATAATTTGTGATATTTTTTATTATTTTTTTTTTTTTTTAGAAAATTCGTGATAAATTTTTTAATAAAAAATATGCGATAAATCTAATTTTTATAAAATTTTTGCGATAAATCTCATTTTTATAGATAATTTGCTTAGAGAAAATTTACACTGAATTTGATTTTTAAAGATAAGTTTCACTAAATTTTCCTTTTAAAGAAATTTTTCGCAATATTTTCTTTTATAGAAATTTTTTCGCAAAATTTTATTTTTAAGGAAAATTTGCAATAAATTAGCTTTTTTATAAAATCTTTGCGATAAATTTTCTTTCATAAAAAATTTTCACTGATTTTCTTTTAAAAGAAATTTTTTTGCTAAATTAGATTTTTAAAGAAAATTTTCGCAAAATTTAGAAAAAATTTGCGATAAATTTTCTTTATAAAAATTTTTCACAAAATTTTCTTTTTATATAAATTTTTTCGTTAAATTTTCATTTTATAAAAAAATAGCGATGAATATTTATCTGCGATAAATTTTATTTATAGAGAATTTTCGCAAAATTTTCTGATTATACAAAATTATGGCTAAATTTTCTTTTTATAGAAAATTTTCTATAAATTTTCTTTTTAGTGAAAATTTTCGCTAAATTCTCTTTATAATTTTTTTGCTAAATTTTCATTTTATAAAAAATAGCGATAAATATCATTTTTATAGATTTTTTTTAACAAAATTTTCTTTTATAGAGATATTTTTTTGAAATTTTTCGCTAATTTTTTTATATATACATTTTTATACCCACCATCAAAAAGATGGGGGGGGTATATTGATTTTGTCATTCCGTGTGTAACATGTCGAAGAAATCAGCTATGTCCGTCCGTCTGTTGAAAGCAGGATAGGGCTCGAACGGAGCAACGTAACATTGGCACAAATGTTTGTCTTATATAAGGTTTGTTTGGGATTGAAAATGGGCAAAATCGGTTAATAAACAAAAAAGTTATGGGCTAAAAACTAGAAACACACGGTGTCCGTTTTATACTTTTCTGTCGATATTTCTGCAACAAAATCATGTACGACAGCGAAATTTTGTATGTATGTTCGGGGATCGAACATACACCACCAAAAATGGGCGTGGTCCGCCCACTTTACCGCCCACCTCCCATATAAAGTGGAAATCAACGAAATTGTTCTCAATTAGTTCAAGGACCAATGTAAACTCGGAAACAAAAAATAGGCGTGGTCCGCCCACTTTACTTCCCACTTTACCGCCCCCTTCCATATAACGCAAAATTTGAAGAAGTTGATGGTGGGTACTTAGATTCGGCCGGGCCGAATATTTACGCTTGTTTTTGCTAAATTTTCATTTTATAAAAAATAGCGATAAATATTATTTTTATAGATTTTTTTTGCAAAATTTTCTTTTTAGAAATTTTTTCGCAAAATTTTATTTTTAAGGAAAATTTGCGATAAATTTGCTTTTTAAAGAATCTCTGCGATAAATTTTATTTTATAGAGAATTTTCGCAAAATTTTCTTTTTATGCAAAATGTTCGCTAAATTTTCTTTTTATAGAAAATTTGCGATAAATTTTATTTCTAGAGAAAATTTGCAATCAATTTTCTTCTTAGTGACAATTTTTGATAAATTTGTTTTTAGAGAAAATTTGCGATAAATTTTGTTTTTAGAGAAAATTTGCGATACAATTTGTTTTTAGAGAAATTTTCTCAAAAAACAAAAAAAAAAAAAAAAAAAAAAAAACGCGAAAAATAAAAATTTGTTCGCTAAATTATTATAAAAAATAGCTATAAATTTTTTTTAATGAAAATTTGTGATAAATTTTCTTTTATAGAGAATTTTTGCGAAATTTCCTTTTTTTTTAAGAACATTTTTTCTATTTTTTTTTTTAATATTCGCAGAAAATTTCTTTTGCAAATTTTAGCAACACTTTTACTTAATTGCGATTTTTAGCGAATGTTTAAAACGATTTTGGAATTTAATGATCAATCTTTTGAGTAACGACTGGAAAATTTTCTTTTTAATTTTTTTTATCCGAAACAGTTTTCTCTCTTCTCCAATAATTTACTCCAATTTTTTCTCGTATGTTATATTTTAAATAAATGTAGACGACAATATTTGTTGTTTTGTCTCTACCATCCAAACATTCATCCGTCTGTCTGTCCTCCTGACTTCTTAAAATAGTCACTTTAATGTGGAGAGAAAAAAAAAAACAAATTTACAAGTGCTAGTTAAGAAAAGATACAAAAAGAATTGTTGATATAAATAATTGCAAAAGTATCTACTTCTTTTTTCTCCATTAAAAGAAAACAGAACACAACTAAATAAAGAAAATGCTACATGTGTGCTGCAGACTGCAGTTGACATCACTTGAAACTGAAGATGTGTCAAGAGGGGCGAGATAGTTTGAAATGAAAGAAAAATAAACTAAAAGTAAAAGTAGTTGCAACTCAAAAATACCTACAAAGAAAAAAACAGGGAAAAAAATAAAAATTTAGAAAAAGTAGTTGTTTTTATATTTAATTAAAGAAAATCTAAGTTTCGTTTTTGCATGTTATCTAATGCTTCTTAAGTATGATACTCCATAGTAGTTTGATTAATAATTGTTAAGAAAATGCTTGAGGAAAAATTCTAAAGCAAATTTATGTAATTTAGTTAAATTTTTTTAACTAAATAAAAAAAAAATAAAAAATTATAAAAATTTATCTGATCACATTTTCTTTCCATTTTAGAATTTTAAATATTCCTGATTTTAAATTAATGCTGTTTTTTTGTTTTGCTATTCTATTAGTCTGTATGTCTGTCAGTCAGTCTGACCAAACCTATCATTGATTGTATTTCTCTGGTGCATTTGTTAATACATTTTTTTTTTTTTTATTATTTCTAATACTCCCTCTGTTGTGCTGGCTTTCATCAAGCATACCAAATTGCCCTTAATTTCTTAAATGATGTAATTAAATGAACCAACCGCACACACACACACGTACACTCTTCCTCCCAAGCCCTTCTCTTAACATTTCTAACATTTGCAACAAAATCAGTAATATTGCTTAAGGCAAATAAATCAATCAGTAAATTAATGTTGCTGCTGATAAAATATACAATTCACAATTCTAATTTCAATACTTCTTGCTAAGCAAGTAACCAACATTAGAATGATTGTAGTTAAGAGAAAATTTTCCAATAACATTAATATTTGAACCAAAGAGGGGATTCAGAAAAAAAAATATACCATGTTATTACTGGGAATATTAATGTTTATATGATGTAATGGAGAGAACCCCACTCCAAGTAAAGGAAATGAAAACCTTAAATGTTGAGTATTAAATAGAATTATAATCAATGTAGAGAAGTGTTACATTTTCAAATAATATAGAACTGTTGTACTAATAATAAACATGAATAATTTATAGAAATCATTGTAATAAGTAACACTTGCCACAGCAGAGAAAAGTCTTTATAATAAATTTTGACTACAAATACAAATAATGCTACAAATTTTACTATATTACTGATATTAGCAAAAAAGTGTATATATTGTATAATATAAAGAACAATTTATTTTATCTTAAACATTTTCTCTCATTTATCTATTTACCAAAACTACAGCAATTAAGTCTTAAATTTTAGTTTAAATAAATGCGAAAGGATGAGAGCATCTTTAATAAGTTTTAACTACATCTTTAGCAATAGTAATAAGATCTAAAAGTGTCTTTCCATTAAGCATATAACTTTGAACAAGAGTACTTTTTATATCATTAGCTAAACTAATTTCTTTTTCGAAACAAAGGATTTTTCTATAGAATATTTCTCTTTTGTTGAAAAAGATTTTCTACAGAAAAATTCTCTCTGGATAAATGAGATTTTCTGTAGAAAAATTTTCTTTTAATAAAACATATTTTCCATAAAATTTTCTGTTTGATGAAAAAGATTTTCTATAAAAAAATTCTCTTTAAACAAAAAGAACTATAGATTTTTTTTCTTTAAATAAAAGAGATTTTCCAGAAAATTTCTCTTTTGACAAAATAGATTTTCTATAAGAAATTTCTTTTCAAAAATAAAAGATTTTCTGTAGAAACTTTCTATTTTGATAAAAGGGATTTTCTACAGAAAATTTCTCTTCTAATAAAAGAGATTTTCTATAGAAAATTTTTCTTCTAATAAAGGAAATTTTCTACAGAAAATTTCTCTTCTAATAAAGGAGATTTTCTATAGAAAATTTCTCTTCTAATAAAGGAGATTTTCTATAGAAGATTTGCCTTCAAACAAAAGAGATTTTCTAAACTATAGAAAATTTCTCTTTTACTGTAATAAATTTTATATAAAAGTTACTCTTTTATTAAAAGAGAATTCCTATAGAAAATTTCTATTTTGATAAAATTGATTTTCTATAAGAAATTTCTTTTTAAAAATAAAAGATTTTCTGTAGAAAATTTCTATTTTGATAAAAGGGATTTTCTACATAATTTTTTTTTTCTAATAAAAGTGATATTCTATAGAAAAGTTCTCTTCTAACAAAAGAGATTTTCTATAGAAAATTTCTCTACTAATAGAAGAGATTTTCTATAGAAAATTTCTCTACTAATAGAAGAGATTCTCTATAAAAAATTTCTCTTCTAATAAAAGATATTTTCTATAGAAAATTTTTCTTGTAATAAAAGATATTTTCTATAGAAAATTTCTCTTCTAATAAAAGAGATTTTCTATAGAAATTTTTTCTTATAGTAAAAGAGATTTTCTATGGAAATTTTCTCTTCTAATTAAAGAGATTTTCTATAGAAAATTTCTCTTCTAATAAGCGAGATTTTCTATTGAAAATTTCTCTTCTAATAAAAGACATTTTCTATAGAAAATTTCTATTCTAATAAGAGATTTTCTATAGAAAATTTTTCTGCTAATAGTAGAGATTTTCTATAAGTAATTTCTCTTCTAATAAAAGAGATTTTCTATAGAAAATATCTCTTATAATAAAAGAGATTTTCTATAGAATATTCCTCTTCTAATAAATGATATTTTCTATAGAAATTGACTCTTATAATAAAAGAAATTTCCTATAGAAAATATCTCTTATAATAAAAGAGATTTTCTATAGAAAATTTCTCTTCTAATAAAAAAGATTTTCTATAGAAAATTCTTCATCAAATAAAAGAGATTTTCTATAGAAAATGTCTCTTATAATGCAAGAGATTTTCTATAGAAAATTCCTCTTCTAATAAAATATATTTTCTATAGAAATTGTCTTTTATAATAAAAGAGATTTTCCATAGAAAATGGCTTTTATAATAAAAGAGATTTTCTGTAGAAAATGTTTCTTCTAATAAAAGAGATTTTCTACACTATAGAAAATTCTCTTTTAATGTAATAGATTTCATATCAAAGTTAGTCTTTTATTAAAAGAGAATTCCTATAGAAAATTTCTCGTTTGGTTACATAGATTTTCTATAAAAAAAATTATTTGAATTTTCTATAGAAAATTTCTCTTCTGATAACAAAGATTTTCGGTAGAAAATTTCTATTTTGATCTATAACATTTATAAATAATTTGTGTGAAATATAAAAAAATAATAATAAAAATATGAAAAATTTTGCTTTCAAAGACCTTTTAAGACCTTCATACCATTTTCCCTACTTATTTACCTAAATATTTACCACACATAAATTTAACTCTCTATTTTATACTTAAAATTTTCCATATATTTCTTTAACCAATTTTACTGATGTAAGTGTAATTACATAATCCTTAACAGTTTATTTCTTCTTAATGTAAAACTTTAACCAACATTTATTTTCTACCAAAAATTCGCACCAATAAAATATATAAACATACACACATAAATATACACACATAAATATTAACAATACTAAATGTAAATTTAAGTAATTTGTATACAAGTATGTGTATGTATGTAGTTATCCTTTTTCTGTGTTATAAATTTAAAATATATATTTAATAACATTCCTTTAGGTCTTTATATATAAGTGTCTGTGTGTGCGTTTGTTTTATGCAAATTAATACGATATAATTAAAATATTCAGCAAATATTACAATGCTTTTGACTGACTATATTACAGCTACTAGGTACAAATTTCTGTTACAATATACACATGTTTGCAATCAGTTGTTGTTATTATTTCACTAGTATTTTTTTTATTTTTTTTTTTTTTATTTTTTTTTTTTTTATTTTTGTTATTATTGTCGTTGGTTTAAATTTTCATAGAAATATTGGGTAAGATAAAAAGTAGCAAAGACATTAAAAAATTTAAGTTTAGTTCTTTTCAATTATTTCTAATGTCGAAATGTTCGTAAATAGTTATACATAATTGGGAAATATGAGAAATTTAAAACTGCTAGTTGATAATGAACAATAACTAGAGATTGATTAAGGGTTGTTTCATAAAATACTAGTTGGCAAATTTTTTTGACCTTTTTCCTCTAACCAATATAAATGAAAGTCTTTAAACATGTGTTTTACACATACTCATTTAATATATGTATATCTACAAGTATTTACTTTTATGTTTATGTCTTTATTGTTTGTGTCATTAGTCCTTGTAAGCATACAATATTAACACACATCCTTTTATTTTCATACAAATTCAAACAAACCTAACGGATAAATGTTGTTCTGGTAAATAAGGCAATAAGAGGCAAATATTATTTTTTTACAGAGAAATTTAACGACAAATTTTCTTATTATAGAAAAAAAAAACGTTGTGATTCTTTTTACCACAAAATTCTTAAACATTTTAAATAAATTTTATTATTATAGAAAATTTTGTAAATATTTTCTTTTTTGTTTTTTAAATTTTCTTTTTATAGGAAATTTTGAGTGAAATTTTTTTTGTAGAAAATGTTCGCTGAAATTTTCTTTTTAAGGAAAAATTTCGATAATTTTTTTTAATAGAAAAATTTCGATGAATTTTCTTTTTATAGAAAATTTTCAGTACGACAAATAATGCACGATGTTAATTGTGAGTCACACCTTAACGTCAAGTTTTTTGCCCAACGTAATTTGACATTTCTTTGTTTCAGTGTTTTACAAATTCAACCATGTAGATGTACACAATTGAGCAGCGCGTTAAGATTTTTGAAGCCATTTTCGAAAATAAGCGTTAAAATCAAAATCCATTTCATGCATTTTTTTGGTCAGCATAATCGACCAAATGTATTAGCAATCGGGAGAATTGTGCGCAGATTTCAGCAAACAGGGTCTATAGGAAATGTGAAAATACCTGTACATGCTCCCACCAAAAAATTAACGAGGTTGTTCGTGATAGTGTAACAGAAGGTCGGTCAAGCAGTTACCGTGAATATTGTACGCTATCGCAAGATGATAACGGACTTCTTGTGGACAGAAATTGAGGATATGGACCTGGACAATATGTGGTTCCAACAGGATAGTACCACTTGCCACACAGCGAACGAAACAATGGCTCTTTTGCACGAGAAATTCAATGGCCGTGTTATCTCACGTTGTGACGATGCACAATGTCCCATTCAAAAAATAAAATGGAAATAAATCTGGAATTCCCAAACGACTGTTCCGATTTCAATGAAATTTCAGACAGTGTTAGTAGAGGTGTAGGCGAGTTTAAGTTTTGAGTTTGGACGTTATAAGCATAACGGGAGCGGTTCCAGAGGGTCATAAAGTTGGACATCTCGGCTGTTCAAAAAATTTAAAACGATCCAGATTCGTAATATCTCAGCCGATTTAAAAGATTTTTACATGAGTGGATTCTGCTAGTCGAGATCTATAAAAAACATTGTTATATGTGGAGGTTATTTCTTTTAGTTTAATAGATATTTGGCTTCAAAGATTAAAATTTTTAGTTTTGGACCTACAGTGGTGGCCACGAATTTAAGACACGACATGTAACGAACTAAGTTGTGATAATTATTACAACCCTGCAATATAAAATTAGATTTTGTTAATTTTTCAGTGTACCCTGTAATGTTAAGATCAATTACCGTTATTTGGTTTTGTTTGTGTATACATTTTGTTGCTGTTTTTATTATATTTTCGTAAAAACGTGCTTTTGAAGCTGGTCACGAATTTAAAACATATAAGAAATATTTGGTTTTTAAGTGATTTTTTGGTGTTTTTTGAAGCTAAAAGGTAAGTAATGAATGTTTTATTCCATTTAATGTTAGAATACATCAAAATATTTAGTTAGAAATGGCCAGAGGTACTTGGAGTTCGGATGCCGAGCGAAAATTGATCCAACAAATGAATACTGATGGAAAAACAGTAATGGAAATTTCCAAGCTACTAAAATGTTCCAGATCCAAGATTTACAATGCACTGGAACACATCAAGCAACATGGCACTACCAAAAATGTCAAACAGCACCCTAGAGCCCGAAAAACTACACCCAGGGAGGATAGCTTAATTTATAAATCAGCTGCTAAAGATCCTTTCAAGAGCTCAAGTAAAATTAAAAATGAGATTTCATCGGATTTTGGTATTAATATATCGTCCAGGACAATAAGAAGACGTCTGAATGAGAAGAACTTACGTGGGTGTATTGCACAACGTAAACCACTTGTGTCAAAAAAAAATATTAAATCCCGACTAGCGTTTTCAAGAGAAAATCTCAATAAGCCGATGACATTTTGGAAAAATATACTTTGGAGCGACGAGTCGAAGTTTTGTCGCTTTGGTTCTGATGGAAAACAGTACGTATGGCGTCCTCCAAACCTGGAGCATCACCCAAAGTACACCCTTAAAACGGTTAAGCATGGTGGTGGAAATGTCATGGTGTGGGCAGCATTTTCCTGGCATGGTGTAGGTCCCATTCAGAAGATTATCAATAAAATGGACCAGCATATTTACAAAAACATACTGACAAGCATCATGATACCATTCGCTGAAGACAACATGCCTCTAATGTGGAAATTTATGCATGATAATGACCCTAAGCACACTTCACGCCTAGTGAAGAGTTGCTTAGAGGAAAATAATATCACAGTTCTGAAATGGCCAGCTCAATCTCCGGATCTCAATCCAATTGAGAACTTGTGGAATGATGTTGAGGAGCATGTACGAGCAGTAAAGCCAAAAAATTTGACTGATTTATGGGAAGAAATTCAAAAGGCTTGGTATGCCATTCCAAAGGAGCGCTGTATGGCCTTAGTTGAAAGTTTACCCAGGAGATGCGCTGCTGTGATTCAAAATAAAGGATTTCCCACCAAATACTAATATTGTTTTATGAAGCTGAGCTTTACTTTTGTGAATTAACTTTTATTTTGCCTATGTCCTAAATTCATGACCAGGCTTAAACTTGTATTAATCTGTATAATATGTAAATAAAAATTGGAAACTAAATATAGGTAACAAACTATTGTTGATTTTTTTTCATAACATTACTAGGATCTTTAAAAAATAACATGGATCTAAAATTTGTTCGATAAGATGTAAAAATTATCAGAAATATATAAGTGAAATGTCGTGTCTTAAATTCGTGGCCACCACTGTATCTTGGTAGTTTTTTCGCTATAGCGAGTCCAAATTTCACTCGATTTTTTTTTTTTGAAAAATCTTTTATTTTATTAACAAAATTGTGTAAAAAAATATTTTTTGAATAAATCTTTACGGAGTCAAAAGTTATATGCATTTAAATTTGGAAAAAAAGTAGATTTTTTGCCTTTTTTTTTTTTTTTTTTTTTTTGCGAAAAAGGTAGTTACGTTCTTTTTGAGTTATAAATGAAATTGAAAAAAGATTCGGCTGTGCCGAATCTTTGATACCCTTCACCATATTACCATATTACCATCTTACTATCTTATCGACATCATATTACCATATTACCGACAAAAAATAAAATTTTCGCCTTAACGTATGCTTTCATATTTTCACATATATAAATCTAAATTTTTTTCAAACTACGAAAATTTGAATATGAAAAAAAAAAAAAAAAACAATCATAGCAGGCTTTGCTTTTAAAAAAATAAACAACAACATCAATTCCATATTTATTTATTTTTTTATGTGTGTATATACAAACTGACTGCATATACAAAGAACAACAACAACACTGTTATTCATTATATGACTGCTGTTTCTAACTAAACTACTTGTCTATACAAAAAACAAAAAACGTCACTAATAGTCATTACAATGCTAATATACATGTTTGTGTGTGTATTTATATTCTTAACAGATTTGTTTTTGGGTCATAACTCTGTTGATTATGAACGAATTTGGTTTATTAAAAAAACCGAAATTTTATAAAAACATTTATGACTGATCTATATAAAAATAAAAATCTGTAGCTTGAACAAGGGCTTCAAAAATAAAAAATTCGTTTTCCCCGATATCTCAGTTATTACTGAACCGATTTATTTCATTTTTTCAGAACAAAAATTCAGAAAATAATTTCCGAACCCCCTTTAAAAATTCGAAGTCCCTGGTATATACAGAGGCTTCAAAAACTGAAAAACCGGTTCCAAAAACCGGTTTTTAAAGCATATCTCCGCCATTTATAAATTTCGGTTTTTGGAATCAGCAGGATTCCAAAAACCGAAATTTTATAAAAATATTTGTAACCGATAAAAATAAAAATCTATAGCTTAAACCAGGGCTTTAAAAAATAAAAAATGCGTTTTGTCCGATATCTCAGTTATTATTGAACCGATTTATTTCATTTTTTCAGAACAAAAATTCAGAAAAAAATGTCCGAGACTTCTTTGTAAAAACGAAGTGCCTAGTATATACAGAGGCTTCAGAAACTGGAAAACCGGTTCTAAAAACCGGTTTTTTAACATATCTCCGCATTGTATGAACCGATCTTGCTGAATTCCAATAGCAAAATTCTCGAAAGCATTTCCGATCGTTTGATATATATATTATATATGTCAGTTATCGGTGGGTTTCATAAACGCCATTTCAACCGACACACGGACGGACGGACGGACATGGTCCTATCGTCATTATTTCTTACAAGGATCCCGAAAATGTAAACTTTTTTGCTCTCCGACGAAAATTGTGAGAATTACAAACGGAATGACAAACTTATATATACCCTTTACACCTTTGGTGAAGGGTATAAAAAATATCTTAAGTAACATATATAGTATTTATACTTTTCTAAAAGATTACTTTATAAGGAGTTGTGTAAATGCAAAAACGTTTTAAAAACTTTGATACTGCGTGAGTAGGGTCTCTCAAAATTGACCCATTTTTTATGTTTTTCAATTCTTCCAATTATATTTTTTACAAAGTTTGATGTGTTTTTAATTTTTTGGTAATAGAAATTTTTGCTCCCCGATATCGGTTGGGATGATATAGCAAAAAAATCTAATTTTTCGAAGTTTTTTAAAGTTTTTTTTTTTTTTTTTTTTTTTTTTTTTTTTTTTTTTTGGGATTTGCGGGATTTCTTTGAGAAATCCAAAAAATTGACTTAAGGTCCAAACTAAGCATCAAAAAATCTACTAATCATTTAGAAATATTACCTAACATCAAAAAATTTTAGTTTTGTAACGATTTTTCGTTTTTTGGAGTATTTTCATTGAATTTTTTAAATAGATTTCTTAATACGAATTTTCGCAAGAATTTTTGGTTTTAACTCAATTTTCTTTTTATTATAGTATATCTTCACCAAATTAAAAAATATATATACATATATAAAAATATACCAAATTTAAAGACAATTTGTGCTTAACATTCATTAATTTTGTTAAAATTGTTACCTGTTTTATAAAAACAAATTTTTGTGATAAGATTTTTTTTTTTTTAATTTATTTTTAAAGTGAAATTTCGCTGTTCAAATTATACTCAAATCATTAAAAACATTTTCAGATAATTTTATAAGGTAGTTGGCGAAATATAACGATTTGAAAGTGTAAAATAGTTTAAAAAAAATATACAAAGTTGTAAACACAAACAACAAAGTATTTATGGTACAAGATTCATTAAGATATTGTATTAAAAATATCAAAATTACCATTAATATGACGTACAACATGACTTTTTTCTCACTATATTTCGCGCACCACTTGATAAAATTTTCTGAAATTTTGTATCAGTCTTAGTTTTTATGAATACAGTGATTTAATTCAGAGAGGTAAGCTCGATATTTGTAATTTTTCGTGTCGTTTTTAAATGAAATGACTCATTTGTTTCCTTAAATTTGTTTATAGAAAATCTTCCCAAGGTTTATTATTGCAAAAAAAAAAAAAAAAAAAAAAAAAAACTTTTATTCTATCGAACTTTTTTACATCAAAATTTCGTGACAAATTTATTCTAATTTTTTTTAACGAAATTTTCTTTTAATCGAAAATAATCGCTTAATTTTCTTATATTAAGAGTGAGGTCGAAAAAAATCTTAACACACATTTTGCCTCATAACTTTTTTCGATATTCAAAATATTCAAAATTTTTTTTTGATCTAGTTATCATGAAAAAATACTGAAAAATTATTTTTAATAACAACCATGTTAATTTGTCGTTATTTTCATCAAAATAAGTGACGAAAAAGATTTACGTCCTACGAGTTATTAAAAAATTTCAAAAAATCCAAATAGGTCTTACAAATAATTGGCCACAGAATTAAATGTCGTCCATAAAACCGTTTCTAATGTTATTAATCAGTATCAGGAGAATTTGACTATTGATGTGAAACCTAGTTCGGTAAGAAAATAGGACCACATGATATTGGGAAGGCCAGAAAATTGAAGGCATATTGAAAGGAACTCAAAACACATCTGGTAGAAAATCAGCTAAGTTTTCTCAGTGCTTCTACTATTTGGTGCGAAAATTTAAAGCTAATGGGAAAGTTGATAACATATAAAGTTCAAAAAATTCCGAACTGGAATTCTGCAACAAAAAAATTACAAGCCAAAAATAGGACTCAGAATTTAAAACCAAATTTCATACAAAAATACTCAAGCTGTATAATTGACGAAGAAACGTAGGTGCTGGCAGAATCTTCGCAGCTTGTGTCTCAAAAATTTTTATTGCTAATGCTCGAAGCAATGTTGGAGATAAGTTTAAGACCCAAAAGCAGTAAAAATTGCTTACAAAATTCATTTTTGTATTTGAAGGGACTTATTATTCGTATTTTTGAAAAATGAAATAATTTTATAAAAAAATGAAGTTACTCCCTAAAAAAATGCAATAATTTCAAAAAAATTTAGGAGTTATTTCTTCTAAACTTCTAAAATGTATGGAAATTTTTGGGACTTATTTCATTTTCGTGTTTTGAAGTTATTTCATTGGGAACTATTTCATAGAGCCGAAAAATGCATATAAATGATATTATCTTATGACTGATTTCAAAAAGGAATGAATTTTGCAACAAATGTATGAATATGAACAAGACTACATCACTAAAAACTGAATTTGCAAATTTTATAAGAAGGTTTAATATTTATTGAATCGCGAATCTATCCACGTATACTTTACATATCGCGATATTTGATTTAGGACTATAAATAGAATTTTGGCAATTTGTTTATAAACTTTTATCTTAAACCTCCATAAAATTGACGCCGTTCAGTAAAAGTCATTCACGCGAACAGGTCTGTGTTCCAGTAGAGCCAAGGAATGTGAATACTAATTATCGTTGATGTGGCATTAAAAAACTTCTTGAACCCCAAAAGTAAACGAGTTTGAAAAATTTCCCATATTTGAGATTTTTTTTTTTTTTTTTTTTGTAACATTTGTCTGTTAATAACTTTTTCACCTTTTCCTTAAACTGATATTTTTTTTAATTATAGAGATTATACACTTAATTGTATTCATAAATATGCAACACATTTACTTAATTTTCTTTAAACTTTACAATAAAATTTTATATAAAACATTATTCCTTCTTATTTATAAAATATGTATTTTTTTAAAATAATTGTTTTTAATTTTTTGTCATATCTTATATGATAACTATAAAAATATATTGAGTTAAATGTCAATTATAAGTGCAGCCACATGTTATCAATTTCATTGACTATTGTGTAAATAAAAAGAGAGAATTTCTGATAAATCATAAAATACCATAATTATATAGGTTTGTATATGATTTAACCTGTTGTAATGGTATCGTGGTGATGTTTTTGGAGAATATTAAATATTTTTAATATAAATAATTATGCCAATAAATACTGGAAATGGAATACACTGAGAAAATTTCTTTTAAATACAGATAAATTAATATATAATAATTTAATAATCTAGTAGTACCTATTTCAATAATATCTAAAAATGTTGCTTATTTATTTTAGTATTGAGAACAAATGATTTCAAATTACATTTTTTTTTTTAAGTGTAGTATCAACTATTTAATTTGAAAATTCTTCTTCATATACATTTATTTCCTGTGGGGCTTATTGATAAAATATCTCTTGTACTTTCAGCATGTATGTGGCAATGTTTTAATACGTTTTTTGCCATAAATATTAATTTGATATTCTGCGGATTTTTTAATTTTTCTTTTGTTATTTAAAGAGTTTTTATAACATGGGTAAGAATCAAATAAATGTGTATTTACAAGGATAACTTAAATACACTTGAAAGCTCAAAGGCATTTACAAGGTTTTTACTTTAAGAATATTTAAATTTACTGCATAATGTAAGGAACAAAATTTCATTAAAATTTATTCGTATTATGCTGAAATAATGGGTCAAATTTTGAATAAATAAATCAAAATAACTTTAACTACATAGGTACAATTTCTAATACTTGCATATATCTTATCCTATCAAGTTTCTCTTTATAAATTTACCAACCTTTACCTCCAATCAACTTTTCACTTTATGTACCCTTTTTAAATCTAAACCTTTTTAACTTTTTTACCCTCTTTTTTTTCCCCGATTACCTCCCAAAAGACTCTGACATTCATAACGTTAAATAAACACAATTATTACTGTGTTAAAGTTAAAGTTAAACATACATTCATACATATTATTCTCGTAAAATTATACTATTTTATTTTTGGATGGTTCTATATGATTGTGTAAACACTTTTCACGTGGAAAAAAAATTAAAATAAACCTGAAGGCTGTAGTACAAAAATTGTATAAAGATTTTCTCTGATGAATATACTCGTGAAAACTTGGCAAAAAAAAAAAAAAAAAAAAAACGAAAAAATTTAGTATTTTTTATATTTTTAAGTAACGAAAAGAAATAAAAATGTTGATAACAGCAGTTAGGAGGAGCAAGAGTATACTGAAAAATATAAAATAATATTAAGGCTCACAACAGCAGCATTAGTTTTACCATATATGTATATGTGTGTTTTCTCTCCTCTTCTCACTATTACCACAAGGAGGTGTGTTGAAAAAAAAAGTTGTGTTGGTTTTTAACTTTTGAAATGATTAAAATGAGTTTTTATTCATTTGCTTTGCTCTCTGTTATCATGCTAGAATGTATTTTTTTATAATACAATTTTTGTAGGTAACAAATGAAAGGAAGGAAAATTACATACAATCATATCTAATATAAAGAAAATTATAGTTAACCCATTTTGAAATATTTTTTACCAAATAAATCTGAATATTCTCAATCAACTGCAATCAATAATTATGACCTTCAATTACAAACCAGCTCTCCGACGAAAATTGTGGAAATTACAAAGGGAATGACAAACTTATATATACCCTTTACACCTGTGATGAAGGGTATAAAAATCGTATGTTAATTAAGTACCTTCATATTTTGGATAAACTCACAAAAAGTATTTTCTAACGAACTACTTTAATAACACCCTGTCGTCATTTGATCATCTCAAATGAGAGAACTAATTTTTTTTTAAATATGTTTTTCACGGATTAGAATTTTGAGAATTTCGGTACAAAAACGTGGGAGTTTTTTTAGTTATCTAATTTTAAACCAAGTTTATCTACATTAAATCAAAATTTCAATAGGATGCCTTTGTTTGCTAAAATTTTAGTCCAATTCAAATATTAACATTATTTCTGAAGAAAATGCTTCAAATATTAATTTTAATTTGACTAAAATAATTTTTTTTTATTTACCATCACGAGCTCAGAGATATCAATGGGAAACAAATTATAAATTTAATTAGAAAAATAATTAGGCTATCGAATTAATAATACAAACTATTACATAAAATAATCGTTACCCTTAGCCTTCAGGGGCAAAGATACTTTGTGTCTTATTTAGCATAAAATAGTTGTGGTAACTATAATATATTTAAAAAACAAACACTCAATATTTATGAACAAAGACAAGCGTAATACTTGTAAAAAGTAAATTTTATATGGTTATTTTATATGGTTATTTTATGGTTATTTTATAATTTTATAATTTCGCCAATAATAATATTTTCTTTTGATTGTCATATTTTGTTACTAATGAAAATATATATTGTTTCACTCATTTAAAAAAAAAAAAATTAGTAAGACTTTAACATAAGTATTATCATTATGATCACACTATTATTAAAATTAGATATAATTTGTTTCCGACTGTTTCTACCAACATAATATTGTTGTCGTAATAATGCATAGTTAAGGTTCTGCAAACTTAATAAGACTCAATATGTTATATTTAATTCTATAAAAATCCGGTCATATAAAAAAATAAATAAATAAATGATATCTTTAGGCCCAAACAAATTCCCCTTTATTTTATAGAGAAGCCTAAAGGGTTAAATGTTATTTTATCCTTAACGTGTTACAAATGCAAGTGTGAGTTTCATTTCAGTTTTTATTTTATTTTTAAGTTCTCATCTTTCATTTCCCTTTGGAGTTGAAAAGTGTGTAAGGATTTTTTTTTCTCTCATTTCCACATTAAGTAAAAACGAAAAACACAAAAATTTTCACAATTTTTTTTTTCCTATGTTCTGTTACAATATTTGTTTATTTTTTAAAAATTTTTTCTTCTCCATACTTCTCGTAAAATACAAAATATATGTATTTAGTTTTGTTACTACTATATTTGTATATCTATATGAGTTTATATGGGTTTGTCTACGCTTGATTTATGCGATATGTTTCCCCAGCGTAGAGATTTGTACTCATGTCTCTATGTTGCTTAAAAAAAAATATATACAAATAAAATACAGTTTTTATTTTAAAATATTTCTTTTTTTTTTTCTTTCAACTCCCCAGACTAAAAATGTTTTACAAAAAAAAAAAAAAAAAAAAAAAAAACATTATTTGACAGAACAGAAAAAAGAGGAGTTTATTTTGAGGCAACAATAAAACCCCCAAAAAAATATTAAAATTCATAATAAACTTTTTAAAAGCTTATAATACAGTTTATAACTCTTAAATCTTTATAAAAGTCAATTATTGAAATGTATTTTTATATATTTTTTTATTATTTATTTCTGCTCTCTAAACGCAAATATGATTTATGACTTATAAATAATTTTTTTATTTTCATTTTTCGTTACAGGTAAGCACATTATTAAGAAGAATTTGAAATAAATTATATAGAGTGTAAGTAAAATAATACCTAAGGGTGTGCTAAACATTATTTTTAAGGGAGATTTTTATCAATGATTTTGAAAAATGAGTTTTTTACTCAAAAGAGAAAAAAACATATTATTATTTTAGATACATATTTGACTGGCAATGATTAAATTTGTTATTTTTTCCAGAGAAGACATTATCATTATTTTAGAAAATATTAAATTAAGTGAAATAGGCAAATTATACTTTTCAAAGAAGTCAACAAAATTCAGTTATAAAGTAATGCTGCTAAAAAAAACCTTTATTTAAAATGCCAATATGAGTAGGTATTTAATGAAAATTCAATATATATTATTGTTATTAATTTATTAT
This sequence comes from Protophormia terraenovae, assembly GCA_951394005.1. Taxonomy (NCBI): domain Eukaryota; kingdom Metazoa; phylum Arthropoda; class Insecta; order Diptera; family Calliphoridae; genus Protophormia; species Protophormia terraenovae. The sequence continues at coordinate 86,950,365 of OX596075.1, forward strand.
AATATATTCATATAAAAATCAACCACAAAAGTGTTGAAAACGTTACCGTTCAATGTCAATAGTGAATTTGCCCCGCGTGTGTCCAAATTCAACACTGCGTGTTAAATCATTACGATAAGTGATCCCAATTTGCATTAAGTTGACACTACTTTAGTATTTATTATACGCACCATCAAAAAGATGAGAAATAATCATTTAAGACCCCATAAAGTATATATTTTCTGGGTCCTGGTTAGATTCTGAGTCGATCTAACTATGTCCGTCCGTCTGTCCGTCTGCTGAATGCAGGATAGGGCTCGAACGAGGGACGAAATTTGGTTCAAATATTTATCTTATATAAGGTTTGTTTGGTATTGAAAATGGGCACAATCTGTTAATAAACAAAAAAAAAGTTATGGGCTAAAAACTAGAAACACAGGGTGTCCGTTGTAGCTTTATTTCATACTTTTCTGTTGATATCTCTTAAACAAAAGCATCTACGATAACGAAATTTTGTACAAATAGTTTAAGGACCAATGTAAACAATTGGAAACTAAAAATGGGCATCCACATCCCATATAACGTAACATTTAAAAAAGTTGATGGTGGGTGTATAGATTCGGCCGAGCCGAATATAACATTCGCGCTTGTTTTGTTTTTATGTTGTACTATATTTAAAATTTATAAACGAATGGTATTAAAAAGCCGATACCGAAAATTCTAAATGTTTTTTTCCTCAGCGTATGGGGAAACAAATTAATTAATGTCTATTAATATACGTCACAAAATATTTATATAAAATATAAATAAACTAAGTATTACCACTGTTTTTCAACTTAAAATTATAGGAAGCATTTGTAGCATTAACTTTGTACATATTAAATATTTTTTAAATTCCCTTTTAAATTTTCTACTTTATTTTAGTTGACATATTTTAATTACTTTACTCTAGAGTTTTCTTTCGTTCTTTTTTCCTATTTATAATTCTAGTAAATAAACAATTGAAAGAAGTGTTAAAAGAAAGTTATTTATGTATTTCACATATTCTTTTCTAATGCTACCAATCCACTTGACTTAATATTCATAGATTATTACAAACAGGAGAGACATAAAACTGTTTGCCATTTTTAGTCATTTAGTAATAATAGTAAAAGCATCTATAAAATGTATAAAACTGAATCAAATGACTGAGATATGTTGTATACAAATATATAGTTTATAAATCTTGTGTATGTTAATCCCAGCAGTTCTTGTAATTGCCACAGAAATGTTTACAAATTAGATGAATTTAACAGATACTCTTTAATAATACAAATACAATAAGTCTAAAACTTTATTATGTCTTACTGCTGTATTATTTCAAAATAATCAATTAGTTGAGGTTCTCACGCGCTAATTTTTCTTGCTGCAATTCTGAGGTCTCTTGCCTACACAGCTAGGATTGTGGCAAGAAATCCCTACATGAATTGTGTAAATCCTGACATATAAGAAGTCAATTAATTCTTACTTTCTTAACTTAAAATTATTAAGAAATTTGAGCCAAGTATGTATTCTGATATTCATGAAGACTATTTGCCGCCATTAGTACTGTTGGGTTATATAGTTGTGCATATATGCATTCAATTCTATATGTATGTGTGTTTGTCCTGTTCTATCTTTATATCACTCGATTGTACTTAAATGCTGACTTTCAATGTTAAACATTAATTAAACTCAACTAACTCAAGTTAACCATACATTGGGTAAGAGAAAAAGTAATCACTTTTTAAAAAATAATTTGTAATAACTAGTTTATATTATTTCCGGATTTCAAAAAATCAACAAGAATTACCTGTAGTCTAAACAAAGAAGAAACTTCAGTAAAGCAAATGTGAGATTTTCGAGAGATCTACAATTAACTTTCCTCAAAAAAAGCTTACTAGCTTACTCGACATAGTGAAGCACCAGCAAAAAAGTGAGTGACAGACTCCTCCTCGTATAAATCGTTATACATGACACCCAGTCTGAGATCATGCTTACCACTAAGAAGGTTTGCCGACAAAATGGTAACCTTGCCGTTTCTAGATGATGCATCGACCTCCACAACCCCAAGGTGCAGTAATAGAAGGCCTTAATGGGAAGTATCTTTGCCCAATTTTGATAGTAGAAAGTCCAAACTGCTCCTTGTAAGCAGACTTATCGAAGCACAAGTGCTATATCCCTGCGGAAAATTTGTGGCAATTGCATTAATGGACCGGTTCCTCAGTACCAGTTGAATACCAATTGACACCTAACTCGTCACCAAAGTTCCAATTGGGAACTCGTCACCAAAGTTCCAGTTGACTCAAACACACTCACTACTTAACAGTTGAGAGTCAATTTATAACATGATTGTTAAGTGCGCAATTAGCAACTCGCTCGCAAAAACAATCAGTGGCTAAGTGGTAGCGTTGAAGACTATAAAACATAACACACAGATGAACATGGGTTCGATTCCGGGTGCCGTCATCGACATTAACATAAAATAAAAATAAACATTTAATTTAATAAAAAAATATTTACCAAGTAAACATTTACTCAATTTTTATTATATTAATCGTTACTGAACATGTCCCAAGGGGCTAATAAGTCGCCTCCAATGACAACCCCATGCAAAACTGACAGGTTCCTCTCATATAAAATTCCGGAACTGGAAACGGTCACTATCCCCGAGAACGTGTCACGTGACTGGTTTTGAACCGGCTCTCTTTACTCTAGGGATATTATAAACCACCGGAACTTCTGCTACTAAGTCATTTTTTAGGAAACAAATTACAATGACCATCTGTTTACAGCAAAGAGAGAATTCTAAAATTGTTTGTTGAACTCAAGTATTTGCATGAAATTTATATTTTTTGGTATCATTATTGCAAGCTCTACTAACTTCCTTGTTATGTATTTAAAAATGCCGAATGGCTTTCGGCCCCTTATAAGCCGACCATTGTTTTATAGTAAAGTAGCACAAATAGTAATAAAAAACATATTTATTTATTTATTTATTTATTCATTTATTCATTTATTTATTCATTTATTTATTTATTTTATTTATTTATTTATTTATTTATTTATTTATTTATTTATTTATTTATTTATTTATTTATTTATTTATTAATTTATTTATTTATTTATTTATATTATTTTAATATTCCTTCTTCCTTGTCAATAAATAACTTTTGCACCCACCCATTATCTTAGTCTCTATAGTTTTTGTTCATTTATTTAATGAAAATTATTTTATATCTTTATTGTGTTTTTTATCTTTATGTCTGCAAATGTACATTACAGCTTCCACTTCTTTACGGGTGTTTCATCTTATATAAGTTTTTATCGTTTTTTAACCAAGACTAATAGTGCAATAGACATAAGAGCCATACTTATCTTTAAGTACTCTTTAGATCTATATTTCAAAGAGACACACTACACACAAGAAACACATGAGTTAGACTCATAGTTAGAATTATTTGATGTTTTAAATGTGGCCAATATAACTAAGTTAGAGAAGAGTTCTTTTAAAGCTATTTATTAGAAAATTAAGAAGAACAGAAAGGAAACTTCAAGGGGGATAATAAACAATTATAAAAACTTAAATACTTAAATTATCAAATATATACTATATATACCTGATACAAGATATTCATAGTTTTTATACCCACCATCAAAAAGATGGGGGTATATTGATTTTGTCATTCCGTGTCTAACATATCGAAGGAATCATCTAAGACCCCACAAAGTATATATTATCTGGGTCCTGGTTCGATTCTGAGTCGATCTAGCTATGTCCGTCTGTCCGTCTGTTGAAAGCAGGATATGACTCTTTACCGCCTACCTCCCATATAATGTGAAAATTAACGAAATTGTGTTCAAATAGTTCAAGGACCAATATAAACTTGGAAACAAAAAATGGGCGTGGTCCGCCCACTTTACCGCCCTCTCCCATAAAAAGTAAAATTTGAAAAAGTTGATGGTGGGTATATAGATTCGGCCGGACCGAATATAACATTCGCGCTTGTTACTGATATGCTACCAATTTGCAATTGTATGATGACCTATCTCCACAATAATTAAAGTAATTTGAAATTAATTTCCCTTTATAAGATTTTTTTTTTTTTTGACCTTTTATGCTAAAAAAAAAATCATGTCATTTGTTAACAGTTTGTTGCGTAAGCTGTTTTCTGCCTGCAGCTCTGATGTGCCTTTAATTGTATAATTATACTTGCTGATACTTTTCGTTGATGTATCATTATTTCTTGCCTCATATGCACTATCGATGCAATAAATATTTTACTTGTCTACTCATCATTATCATCGTCGTCATATCACTGCACTTTTAACCTGAAAACTATGCAACAGCAACAAAATCTATAGCTGTTGTAACAATCAACCAGCAGCAACAAACTAACCTCACAGATACAAAAGAAAAAAAGACAATCATTTCAAATCTTGCCCCAGAACTGAAAAAATAACCTCAAACGAAATCAATTTTTCATACAATTTCCAATAAGCAACAAGAGTAACAACAACGATACAGTGATTTGAATTGGCATTTAAAGATTTGAATAAAGTGGAAACAAAGCTAGCTTTCGATATAAAAAAGCTAAAACAAAACATTTCTATTTAACATTTTTTTTCCAAACACTTTTATCCTTTAAGTCTGAATAAAAACTCAATTTCATTTGTATTCGTCAAGAGTAGTAGCTAAGAAAACAGTGTGTATTTTGTTTTTGTTGCCTAAGTTGTGTGCCACATAAATTTTTTAGAGCCAACTAAATTACAATCTGAGTTACCACTGTTCTGAATGGACTCTTGTATTCAGAGTCTGTGTATATGTATGTGTCTCGACATAAAATATCAAATACAAGATTCACATTGACAGTTGAGTTGTTGGTTGGTTTGGTTGAATGGCTGGATGATTGTTGTTTCTTTGTGTTGCCTTGCACATGTGCCAAATGCAATTGCAACGACACCAAACAAAATCTATGAATAAATACTTACCATGACTACACACACACACACACCATCACCAATAACCAAAAAATGGTGCTACTGATAATTCAACTCCTAATTTAGGAAATGTTTGTTTGTTGTTTTTTTTTTTTTTTTCTCTTGTATAATTTTTGTCTTTTTAGCAAAAATTGCAACATCAACAAATATGAAAAAATACAAAAAAATTGTCGTCTATTACCAAAGTTTGTTGCATGCAATACACTTTTTGAAGTTACGAGGTTTTAGACCACAATTTTCCGCTTGACGCACAATACAAACTGACTACAAAATATTCTCCCCCACCTACTCCACCTCCCTTAACTGAAAACATACTTGTCGCATTCACTGGCTGTCACGCTGTTCTTCTCTTATAACAAACTTAATTCGTCTCCAACCGAGTTAAAGCAACATCATATCCTCAGTCACTTTGTTTTGTTCATTTATACTGAAATTGTGAAAATATCAGCATTTCAAAATCATTTACGATTTGTCAAACATACGAGTAAACATAATTCTCTCAGTGTGTATAAATATATATTGGAGATATACATAATGGTAGAGGAGGAGTTGAAGAGGATTAGATGAATGTCTAAGGAGTTATACATAGTTGTGTTGTTTATCTATCCATATCCATATATCTATTAAGAAATTCCATTAGATAACCTTGTTAAGTGTATGTAAGCATAAACTAACATACATCAAAGAACAGATTATAATATTAGGGAGGTAAAGGTTTTCTGCAGATATTTTTTAAAGAAAATTTCTTTAAAAAAAACCTGAAAAGACAAAAAAAATAATTTCTCTTTTATAGAAATACCAAGATTATAGCTGGAATACTGCAAGTCCTCTAACGTAGTAGTGGGTTAAAAATAAAAATGAATCTGTGTTTATGAGTGTGTCTGTCTATTTTTACATTTTAATTCCATGAATTTATTTTATTTCAATACGATGGGGTTAGCGAAGCTCACTAGGTTAAAGCTATTCAAAATATTATTTAAAAATTTATAACTTAATTAAACACCATTTGAATTTGAAAATAGTATGGATTTTATTAAAAAAATTCCGCTAACCAAGTAGCGGGTTCACAGCTCGTAAATAAAAAATTAAATAAATAAATTGTAACGTAGTTTTTGGGCCTTTAGTTTCATCACTACAACTTCGTTTGTTAGTTTCGACACCGTGACTTCGGTCATCGGTTTTGGCACAGCGAATTATCGACTGTATCGGCACTGCAGCTTCGGTTATAAGTTTCGGTACCGTGACTTTGGTCGTCGGTTTTGGCATAACGAATTGTATCGCCTATTATTTCCATTGGATTACGTCTGAATTTTGTAATCTAGTTTTTAAGAAACTGTATTATTAAAACCTGTATTCATAAGATATCTTTAAGCATAATTCTGCTTGTTTCATAATACCCGAGGAAACCGAATCTTCAACTCTGCATCTACCTGTATTAGAATACGAATTACCTGAGAAGTAACCGACTGAATCCTTACATGTCATCGTGTTCCTAGTAATTTATTTAACACAATGCTGCAGTACACATTTACCATAGAAATGAAGGAAAATGTGCAAATTTTGCTGAAAGGGGTCAAGTTTCAGTTAGTTTTTAAATGATTGTGTAAAATATTTATGCGAGTATTTGGTGTCGTTGGAAAGGTTATTACTTGAAAAATAATATATAAATAATAAATTATTCAAACTAAATGTTTTCATTAAATTGATCAAAAAACGAAAAATTTTTGTATTTAGTGTTATTTAAAAAATAAATAATAATATGTGAAGTTAAATAAAATCTATATTAATTAAGCTATCATTGTGAAATTTTAGTACAATATAAAAAAATTTGTCCCTAAAAGAAGAGAATAAATAGATTCCCATTTTGTTACTCTTCAAAAATTGACTTTTTTCAATGAAATGGTCAGCCTGTCGTTATATGGGGCCTCCGTCAAAAAATATTTTTTGGGTGTATACCTTACTTTGCTTTGCGATTTAAGAACATAACAAAAAAAGAAAACAATAAATCCCAAAATTGACAAAATTTGGATAGGGCTCGTGGGCAGACCTTTGCCCAAAACTCCACCGGATTTACTTTACACGCATTTGCATTAAGATTTCTTTTGAAGACATTAAAAAAATGATAAAGCCCAGAACAAAAAAATAATTTTATCACTGAATAAATATTGCCACCTTTTTGGAAAAAAAAAAGAAAACAAAAAATGTAAAATTTTTTTAAAGTTCAAAGTTTAGATTAATATATGATTCTTGCAGCAATATTATTTAAAATTTTGTAAAGATTCTGGCAAATATTTTAGAAAAATTCTAGGGGCAATATTAAGCCAAGTTAAAAAAAAAAACTAAAAAAACACGTGGCTAAAAATGAGGTAAAAATTTATTTCGACCCGAATATCTCTTAAACTAAAAGAGATAACTTACACATGTAAGCGTATTTTTTTTAGAGATTTACAAGGACTATCTATATGTAAAATTTCTTTTCTGTCATATCTACTTCTCCCTGACCCGCGAGGGGTCTGTACTCCACCAATTTATTGAAATACCTCTAACGGTTCTTTAGTTACTGAATTATTTCCAAAAGAAGCGTATTGGAACCACTGTGAAATGTTCATCTAACATATATTATGTTTTACAGCAGCGCTCTCCAAAACCCAAGCTTGCGTGCTTTTTATCTCTTTTGTTCAGTGTTGCCATTTTAGCACTTTCAGTGCTAGATTTAGCATTTGAAGAGGTTAAAATGCACTGGCAATTTATAAAAATATGCTAAATGCTTTTTAGCACTTTCCTACAGCAATTTTTAATTAAATACTTTTGGATTTTTTTAAGGAATTTCTTAGTAAATTTGACGTTATTAATTGTCAGTTTTAAAATATAAGCCCTATTTTGACTTTATTTTCCAGTATTACCATTAACTCTGAAGAAAACATTTCTATAAGTTGTCATTTGAACTATATTTTACAAGAAACATGGGCCACAAAAATATTAATTTTTCTTTACAAAACAATTTAGCATTGTCATTTGCTGCTGTAGAACAATTTAGCATAATTTTTTGGACGTTTTAGCACTTTACTAATTACATCTTCTGGCAACACTGCTTTTGTTATGCTCTTGAAATTAATGAAAAACACGCAAAGCAAGTCAGTCTCGCCCGAGCACTCAGACAAGGAGGTTATGTTACGCTTGTTGCTTAAGATACACTCATGAAAAATGTTTGATATCAAGTAGGTCTAATTTAAAGATTTTAGTTTGGTCAAAATATGATTTTTTTTTATTTCTTAATTAAGAAAAAACTATTAATTTTTGCTAAGAAATAACAGTTATAACCCTAGAGTAAAGAGAACCGGTTCAAAACTAGTCACGTGACAGGTTATCAGGGCTAGTGACCGGTCCCAGTTCCGGAACTTTATATAAGAAGAACCTGTCACTTTTACATGGGGTTGTCATTGGAGGTGGCTAATTAGCCCCTTGGGACAGGTCACAGGATAGGTCCAAGAGGACAGGTTCAGTAACGATTATTGTAATAAAAATTTTATAAAAATTCGGTAATTATTTACTTTTTAAACATTATTTTTATTATTATCTTTATTAAATTATGTTTATTTTAATTTTATAATTTTTCGTTAATGTCGATGGCGGCACCCCGGATCGAACCCATGTTCATCTGACGTATGTTATGTTTTATAGTCTTCAATGCTTACCACTCAGCCACTGATTGTTATTGCGCGCGAGTTGCTATTTGCGCACTTAACGAGCATGTTAATAGTGAGTGTGTTTGTGTCAACTGGTTTTCAATTGGAACTTTGGTGACGAGTTAGGTGTCAATTGGTACACAACTGGTATAGAGAAACCGGTCCATTACTGCAATTACCACAAATTTCCCGCAGGGAATTTACTAAAATTAATTTTCGTTGATTTTTTATTATAAACCAAACATAAAAATTTTAAATAATCGTTTGTGTTGAGTTAAATTTTTTTATTAACCGATACTTTTTAATAAAAAATTTAAATCCTAAAATAATAATTATACATATTTTGGACAAAAAATAAATGTCGATCGTTATATTTTAATCATGGGTAATAGGAATCATAGTTTAATTTTACGGGTTTCTTAATTTTTGGTATTTTGTTTTTTTCTAAATAAAAAGGGTCCAAGATCGGGTTAAATGCTATCTATATAAAAATTAATCCGTGTTTGTTAGTCTGTCTGTTTTAGACTTTTATTTCGATGATTTTATTTTATTTCAATACAATGGGGTAGCGAAGCGCACTGTGTTTATGCTATAAGAAATATTGTTAAAAAACATATAGTTATAAAATTAAAACTTAACACAATTTGAGTTTATAATATAGTGTGGATTTTCTTAAAAAGAAACAATGCTAGCAAAGTAGCGGGTATACTGCTCGTACTTAAGTATATAAACATAATTATAATTATTAAATCTTAATAACATTCTTAGAGCAATATTAAGGGTGTTCACAAATAAGGTAGAATGATGGGTTTAATACCGTAAAACTTCGTTGCAAAATAAATAAATAAACGAATAAATAAATAAAAAAAATAACGAATATATAAATAAGTTAGTAAATTCATTAGGAAATTTAATCTGTTAATGAAGGACTTCATATATTCTTGAAAAATCTTGAATAATTTTAAGTAAATAATTGTAAAATGAACTCTTTTGGTTAAACTATTTTTCAAAATGTCTTTAAAGAATTTTACAAATATTACTGTCAGTTTTTTTTTTTATTATGATTAAATTATTAACCCGTATATTAAATATCAATTGCTATATTTAAAAACATATTTTTAAAAGAAATAATTATAATAAAAAGTAAAATTTTGTTTGCAACCACCAATATTCAGTATTATAGTTAAAGTGAGTTTGAAAAAATCATTTTAAATATTGGCATATTGGTTATGGAAACCAATTTTATAATTCTAAGAAAATAAATACAATTATAGTTATATATTTACCCAGGAAAAACTTTGCTTGCCTTGTAATGAGATAAGAAGCTAATATAATGGCTCTACACTACTTTCACATTAGATGAATAACTCATTACTTTAACACGGTGATGTCATTAGAGGCAACTACTTACTCTATATTATTACAGGTAGGCATATCAGAAAGTCATTACTTAGATGTCGTTACATGAACTAATTACTTTGTAGCTATTCAATCACTCATTAGTTTCAAAGTATCACAGAAGTCATTATTAGCAAGATGAATGGTAACTAGTTACATTATCGGTTACAAGTAAGTACTAAAGTATTGAAAATAAAAAGCAGATAATTTTTTTTTAGAAATTTATTTATTTGAAAATATGCTGAAATCAGGACATACTATTTCATACCATAGACTTGGAGTTAATTCTTGAAGCGCATTCTTGTGACCCGTGCAGAAATTGAATAAAATACCGGACCTTACTGATCTGCACCGTCTGAAAATTGTTAAGAGTTTAACAAATTGTTTTAAGATAGCCAATGAATTTTTCTTATCTTTATGTAATTGTATTTCCTTCAAATTTATTGTCTGTTGAGTTTCAAGGTATTATAAATTTGTGCCAATGTGCCTAAGAGAAACAATACAAATTAGTGGATATTTTTTTAGTAATATTCAGATACTTACCACTTTTAAACACTAATAATTTACCAAAAGCCTTTTGAAATTAGTAATTGATTTTTGTAAACATTAACAAAAAAATTGTATTTTCTTGAATTTATTTTTTTATGTCAAGAATTTTTAATTTTGAAAAATTTGACAAACATTTTTTCAGACACAAAATTTATTTAGTACACAAGACAGTAAAATTAAATGAACAATAACACTTTTTGCATATAACTAGCTTATTGAGCATAGTACGTATTTTGATGTTAATACAACATTTATAGATAATAAAATTTCCTACAAATTTCCTCTAGTACATTTTATACCCCTTTATTGGTTTAAGAGTTATACCGTATTTTATGTTTGATATAGTATTTCACATAAACTCAAATTACAGAGTTCATGAATGAATTCATGTACGTATAAAGTGGCCTAATGGATTTGTTAACAATAAGCTATTATGTCTGCTTACGTCGTGGTTACGACTTCACCGGAGACTGGTGTGTTTACGATTATTTGTTTTAGTCTTCGTGACTTTAACAAATAATTAATGTATTTTCATATTTTACCCACTTTTGAAATATATAATTTTTATAATATAAACGAAGAGATATATAAAAAGTAACATTTCCAAAAATCTGATCTTATGTTACTGGTTACATATCAAGTTAAAGGTAAGTAGTTACTAATCTACTTTCATGTAATGTAGAAAGTATGTTGTTATGATTGAAAAGTAACTACATCCGTAACTACATATCATTACCAAGTTTTTGCTGGGTACTGCTATAAAAATTAAAATTCTTTCAAGTTATGGAATTTATAATAATTGCAGCAAATTTTTAGTTTATAATATTAAATTTTAATAACTCTAAGCGTTTTCCAACTGATCTTTTTTCTGTGTGTACCTTTTAATATATGATTGCCTTCAAACTACCTTTTGAAAAAATGTATTTTCATTTAATAATTTCCATTAAATATTTTTCTTTATAAAATAAAATACTAATAAAAAAATTTAAAATTTTAAAAATTTTTTGTTTGAGATAAAAATATCTTGAAAATGTTCTTATGGTATATGATAAAAAATCATTAAGATTAATGTTGAAAAGTTTTTTTCTATACATATTTAAAATAAAATGTGCATAATCTTTTCCTTAAAAAAAATCAATTTCAAAAATATAAATATTACAGCTTTGCTATTGTCCAGTCCAATCTTATTTGTCACATCTACTCATAAATTATTTTTGCAATAAATTTATTCTAAAATAGCGTAATAACTACTTACATTTTATTTGAGTAGCATTTGTTTGGTATTTACAAAATTGTCTGTATGTAATTGAATATTAACATTTTTAAAGCATTTTAAAATCTAATTTATTACGTTTGTAAGCTAAATCATATTTTATTATGCATAATAAATTGTAAGAAAAAAAATCAAATAATTCTTCAAAAAACATTTAGGAATAAAGACGTTAGAGGAGGTGTTGTCTGTTAAAGCTGCCAATAATATATTTTGATTATCTCTTGATGATCTAAACATACAACATAAAAACCAAAGGAAACATAAATTTTTAAACACATAAAAAAAGGTGTTTAGAATTGCCTTTAAGTTTCAAATGAATATTTTGAACACATTTTTTCCTTTTTTTTCTAAATAAATTACCAAAGCTCCCCTTTATAATGTCGCATTTTTTATTTTTATTTAAAATTGCGGAAGCAATTTGAAAAGCGTGTATGAATATTTTCACATTTGTTTCGTAATTTTGTTATTATATTTTTAAATAAATCCATTATTTATTTTACAATAAAAAAGGTCCAAATTTACATAAATTTTATATAAATTTATAATCGTTTTCCCTTTCTTTTTTTTTTGTACACTTGTATTAGTGTAAGAGTGTTTGCTTTTAATACATTTAAAAAGTCATTAACACGCAAAGCAAAGAATGTAAGGGAATGTGTTGGTATAGAATGTTTAACTTTATAAAGCATATTAGATTTAATACTTTGAAAAAAGGATACAATTTTTAAAAAATATATATATGTAAAGAAATATTATTGAAATATTTTTAATTATTATGTTTTTTTAATTGCTTTGTTTATTTTTGTTGTAATTTATGTAAAAGGGAAGGTAACACCTACTGCGTATGTACAAGTTTTAGTTTCCTTTATTACCGTTTAATAGAATTTATGTTAAATTATAATTTCACTTAACACACATGCAATCATGTGTTTTCATTACAAACGGAAGGAAATAGCAGCTTATGAACCCACATAAAGGAATGTTTATTGTTCTTTTTTGGGAAAAATTAGCAAAACTATTTTTAGTAGCTATTTAAACGACATTGTACAAAATGGGTATAATTTCTTTAATGGAAATAGAAAATATAAATTATTCAAAATTTTCTATTGTAACAGAAATGTTTTATACATTGCTGTTTTAAAAGAAATTTTAGAAATTTTATATCTTAATACACATTTTTCGAAATTTCTTCTTTCAGTACAACTTTTTTTAAAATTTCTTGTCCTAATATAAATTTCCTATTTTAATAGAAATTTTTGAAAATTGTTCTTTTAATAGCAATTTTTCGAAATTTCGTCTTTGTGTAGAAAATGTTCTAAATTTAAATTTTAGTAAAAAAAAATGGAAATTTCTTATTTTAATGGAAAATTTTCGAAATTCCTATTTTAACAGAAAATTTTTGAATTTTATTTTTTTTTTTTATAAAATTTTTTTTTGAAATTTCCTATTTAATAGAAATTTTTCGAACCTTCCTATTTTAGTAGAAATTTTGCAAAATTTTAAGACCCCACAAAGCATATATTTTTTGGGTCCTGATTAGATTCTGAGTTGATCTAGCTATGTCCGTCCGTCTGTCCGTTTGTTGGAAGCAGGACAGGGTTCGAACGGGACAACGTAGGGAGACGAAATTTGGCACAAATATTTGTCTTATAAGGAGTGAGATCGAAAAATTCTTAACATACATAATATTCAATAACTTGGAAACGGTTGATCTTAGAGTTTTCATTATTTTTTTAATCATTTGATAATTTAGCACAGATCACAGAAATATATAATTTTTATGGTTCTAACCACTAATTATAAAATTGTGGACCATTTTTGAAAACCCTTTCTTTGGAGATTTGATAGTTGCTTCAGTCACTTTTTTGGAACAGTGTACACATCTTCTGTTAAAATCTTCGGTATTTTGGGACACCTTTTTTGTGCTCTTGAATTCACTTTTCACAAGAGCTCAATATCTCTCCACTTGTCTAAGCTATGAACAGTTTTGAAAATTGACCTCTCTTGGTACTAAAACTATGTTATTGATTTGGTACCACTCCAGAGCTTTCTTACCGTAGTGACATGATACCAAATGGGTCCAACAATATGTGGACATGTTGTGCTTTCTTAAGAAAAGAAGTTTTTTTTTTTTTGAAAATATTCCTTTATGCATATTTTGGTAGTTATAGATCCGAATGTATCAAATGACTTTCCTGTTTTGCCGCAACTGCAAAAAGCTTGTCATACCATGAATTTTGTAAGAAATTTTTGCTGCTTTTGGGTCTTAAACTTATCTCCAATATTGCTTCGAGCATTAGCAATAAAAGTGTTTGAGACACAAGCTGCGAAGATTCTGCCAGCACCTACGTTTCTTCGTCAATTATACAGCTTGATAATTTTTGTATGAAATTTGGTTTTAAATTCTGAGTCCTATTTTTGGCCTGTAATTTTTTTTTGCAGAATTCCAGTTTGGAATTTTTTGAACTTTATATGTTATCAACTTTTCCATTAGCTTTAAATTTTCGCACCAAATAGTCGAAGCACTGAGAAAACTGAGCTGATTTTCTACCAGCTACCAGATGTGTTTGGAGTTCCTTTCAATATGCCTTCAATTTTCTGGCCTTCCCAATATCATGTGGTCCTTTTTTCTTACCGAACTAGGTTTCACATCAATAGTCAAATTCTCCTGATACTGTTTAATAATATTAGAAACGGTTTTACGGACGACATTTAATTCTGTGGCCATTTATTTGTAAGACCTATTTGGATTTTTTGAAATTTTTTAATAACTTGTAGGACGTAAATCTTTTTCGTCACTTATTTTGATGAAAATAAGGACAAATTAACATGGTTGTTATTAAAAATAATAACTGAAGTATTTTTCCATGATAACTAGATTAAAAAAAATTTTGAATATTGATTCCGAAAAGAGTTATGAGGCAAAATATGTGTTAAGATTTTTTCGATCTCACTCCTTATAAGATTTGTTTGGTATAGAAAATGAGCAATCGGTTAATAAACAAAAAAGTTATGGGCAAAATACTAGAAACACAGGGTGTCCGTTGTAGCTTCATTTCATACTTTTCTGCTGATATCTGTACGATAACGAAATTTTGTACAGATAGTTCAAGGGTCGGTATAAAGTTGAAAATCAAAAATAGAGAAAAAAGAGTGTAGATACCTTTTCGGCCAAAAATATACAAAAAGTCGTAATTTTTGCAATTTTCAAATTCGAAATCGTTTATTTTTGGACTCGATAAAGATATCGACTTCAAGTTTTTTTATTCTATAGATCATTTTGTTCTTTAATAAGCTAAAGAAAAAACAAATAAAATTGGTCGGAAATACTAGGATATATATGAAAAAAACTGGACCAAGAACATGCAAAATTCAAACGCAAATAACTCAAAAAGTATAAGAGATAAATAGGACATGCAAGCAGGTTTTTTGTAGGTCTTATTAGTGCCTACAATAATAAAAATATTTGAAATCGGACGAGAAACACGCGATTAAAAAATTTGTATGTCAGAGGTACCCAACTTTGAGCCCCTTTAGCTCCACCCCTGAGGGGTCGGTTCGGTCCCCCTTCCAAACTTAATATTCTACGCTCCTCTGCTACGCCTATACATTTTATGCAATTTTATGCAAATCCAACTAACCGATCAGAAGTTACAGATTTATTTCCAAAAAATTTCGATTCTGCCCCACTCTGCAATGTAATTGCCCTATTTTTATAATTCAGTCATAATCCAAAATAAAATTTTCACTAATTTCTGTTTAAATGTAAAATTTTTCATAATTTATATTTTCTCTTTTAAGAGAAAACCTCATTTATAAATCTCTTTAAATAGAAAATTTTCGTTAATTTCTCTTTTAAGAGAAAATGCTAAAAACTACACTTTTAATGAAAAATTTTAAGATTTTGTAAAACCATACTTTCTCATTAAAACAAACGTGTTTTACTTTATATACCTTAAACAAAATTTCTAATAAATTAATGCAAAAAAATGTAATTAATTTAATTTTATTTTTTTCTTCATCATACTTATTGCAAACACTCAATCATTTTCATTCATTTGATTAAAAGGAAATTGCCATCAAATTCTATTAGACATTTCTTTTTTAATTTTTTTCTCCCTATTTCTAATTTAATACTATGTATAATGTAAAAATGTCGTTATATAAAAAAAAATTGTGTAGAAATTGCAAAAAAAAAAAAAAAAGAGAGAAAAATTAGATTGAAAATTGTGATTTTAATGGATTAGTGTTGTAGTTTTTTTTTTTTTTTTTTTTTTTTTGTAACACACCTGTGCATTCATTAAATCATTTACTCAATCAATTGATCACATATTGTTGAGCATACAATATTATAGATAAGGAAAGGTAATTTATTACTATAAAAAATCGAAATAATTTAAATTATTTGTACGTTTTATGCCCGTAATTTCTACAAATAGATATCTTTCAGTGCTTAGATATCTATGGTGTAATTTAAATTTGGTAATTTCAAATCTTAGGTATGAATTACCGAATAGATAACAGTAGTGTTTCTTACACCATAAATTTTGTTTAGATAATGTATTAGGTAAATAAATAATAACAATTTTTGGGAGAAATGCATCATTTTGAATCCTAGAAAATTACCGGAAATCGCAAATTTTGCGAGAGAGTCTCTGCGGTCAATTGGCTATATATTCTCGCGAATTTTAAAATTGTACATAAAATTTTATAAAACTTATGTGTGTAATTTTTCATCATTTTTGGACCCATTTAATCTGTTATGGACCCATTCTCAAAACTGTGATTTCTGCATGAAACATTGAAAATATTTATGGCAAACCTTAAGAAAATGAGAAAGATATAGTCGGTCAATCCCGACAATTTAATATTTGTATTTTTGCACTGAATTGATTTCCGAAATTTTTGGAAAATGACCTAATATCGGACCTATGGCAATTTATGGACCTATTCTCATGAAATTAGTTAATATGATTACTGCTTATATTAAACTTGTTCGTACCAAATATTACCATGATACCATCATTTTTTCGAGTTAAATAGATCTTCGAAAGTGGGTCTTATATGGGAGCTATGCCTAATTGTGGACCGATCTTCCTGAAATTGCACTACGATTTATCTTTGTATAAAACTGATTTCTACCGAATTTTATTGAAATAGTGACATAAGTTAGGCATTTGTTAGCATTAGAACCCTATTCCAGGGATTATTTATATGGGGGCAAGGTGAAATAATGGACCGATCATGACCAATTTCAATAGCGTTCGTTGTTACTCAAAAATAAACATACGTATATGCCAAATTTCATCAAATTTCAGACAACCAGCTAGCTAGACGGACGGCCATCGTTAAATCAACTCAAAAAATGATTCTGAGTCGGTGGTGGGTGGTGTTGGGATAACTTTTCTGAGCGGTGCAAACATCAGCATGTTTACCTGGACAAACAGACATATATGCGGTCGGGAAATTCCAAAACGCAAAGAGCGAAAAAAAACTTGTTTCTAAATAACATCAGTGCGATTAAAGTATTCCAATGAAAGGCAACAATTTCAACAATTTTTGTGTTTTATTTGATGCTTTGGACAGTATTACATATAATTTTTTGTATTTCATAATAATCATTGCAAGAAGCACATAAAAATAGAAATAGAAACTTGTTAAATGTAAAAAATTTTTAATCATAATAGAATAATAGAAGGTAGAATCATTAGAGAGAGTTTTCAAATTTGAATGCTTGTTATGTCAAATAATATAAAAATAAAAAACAAATAATAAGAATAAAAAACTAAAAATATAAAAACTTTTTGTTTACATTTTAATTTCGTTTTTTTGCATTGAAACTTTTTTGTAAATTTATCTGGAAAAAAGTAGTTTAAAGTATAATATACATACAAAAACAATAACATACAACTGGTTACTACCTCACCACCAACAACTTCCAATGATGTCATCTATATCCTGCCATGGAGTTATCGCAAAAGAACGTTTACTGGAGCTGCAAGTAGATGTTCCGGCTGGTCCAGTAATTACCAATGACAAGGAATATACTTGGCTTCAAAGTTGTTGGTAGTTAACGTAGAATCGGTCCATGAAGATAATTTATTCATTGAAACAAATCTTTAAAACAATTTTTTTTTTTTAGTTTTTTGATATTTTATTTTATTTTTGTTTAAGTTTTTTGATATTTTGTTTTAATTTTTTTACATTTTGTTTTCATTTCTTATTGTTTGACAATTCAGGGTAAATTAAATTGAGAGCACTCTCTCTAATGATTCTACCTTCTATTATTTTATCATGTTTTTAATAAATAATATTTTAATAATTTTTTATGACATTTAAATCACAAATGTTACCATATTTTCTGTATAACTTATTCGGTAGAAACACTTAGGTAAAAAATCTTTGAAATTATCAATTCAATTTTAACAGTTAGTTAAAGATATCTAATAGGTAATTACACCACAGTTATCTACTTGTTGAAATTACGGGCATTAAAGGTATTTTTTACAATTCCAAATTTTCCTAAATAATAACTACAATCAATCACTGCTCTAACTGACTGTTGCTCACAATTTTAATCAGAACCGTAAACAACTTTATTATTTAAATACCCCAGTGACTGTCTTTTATAACCTACCGCGGTCAAAATTTTCTTACGTTTCCTATGCTAAATTGTAACCGCATTAACTGTGACTAATAAGTGTTTAATGCCACCTTTTACCTCTACCTGACGGCTACCTTAAGCCGGTCATTTAATAAAAAATTTTGCACAGTTTTGGTTTTTTATTTCTATTATATGGTTACACTTTGCCGTTTATGATTTTCGTCTTTAGTTTGTTAAATGGCTTTAGGTCATTAAAATAGTTAAATACCACTAAAACTTACCATAAGCCAACAGAGAAAACCATAGAAAATGGTCTATGTTTACTTTGGGGAGGAAAAGCAGGTATTAACACTAACCCTTTGAAAACAAAACAGAAATTTCTTTTAGAAAAAAGTTAGTGCAAGGATCTCAAAAAATAACACTAACAATGAAAATAGTATTCCAAAATTTAGTTTTTTTTTTTTTTAATACAAATTTCTTTCTAACCCTCTCCACCCTATAAAGCGTTAAATGTCTATATTTTTTTTTTTGTAAATGTATTTGTTTTGAGCGAGGAGAGCTTTGTGGTAAATATGCGTTCTTATATCAATATAATCCTTTATGAACATACATAAATACATACATATATCCAAGTATATGTATGTACATATGTATATGTGTGTGATTTTACTACAAGGTGTATTGTATTTCCTGGCTGTTTGTTAAATGGATTTAGTTATATTCCCCCTCTATTTCTAACTTAACGTTATTAGTTTTTTTTGTGTGTTATTGTGTGTTTCGATACATTTTAACAACGACAATTACTATAATCGGATTTAGTTAAAGTGTGCTGTTGCTGCTGTTTTTAGTCGTTAGTATTTGAAGGCATATTAAATAACAAAACTGCTACAATATTACACTCTTTACTTACATATGCATGTTATCGCTGATGTAGAATTTTTATTTTATTTTTGTAGAAAACAAAACAAATTAAAGGTTTATGTTTGAAATTTGTTGTTACCTTTGTTTTAACACCTGTGCTAGTAAATCAATTATTTATTTTTTTTTATAAATTTACTTGTGTAATACCTTGTCATTTGATGTTGAAGTGTTTAAGTATTTTATTACTACTTAGAGGATTTCTAATGGATTTTATAGATTGTGTTTTTATTGTTTGAAAAGAACATTTTTTTATTGACCACAAACAAGTGTCTTAAGCTGTTTTAATATTTTTTTAAAATTATGTTGTTGTCATATAAAATTATAATTGTGTTGATATTGATAAAAATTGTTACATGAAAACTGGATTATTTTAATAAAAAAATATATATATTAAATATAAACAGATTCTAAAATTAAAATTTGTAATGAAAAAGGAAAATTTCAAAATTGTTCATTAAAAAAATAAAATAAAAAACCAAAGAAAATATTAAAAATTTGCGAAATAGAAAAAACCAGGGACCGTAACCGTTATGACTTTTATCATAAAAATCAAATAATAACAGTTATTTTTTGATTTTATTTTTTCGATTAGAAATGAAAGTTATTTTGAGATTTTTACCACAATATAAAATCACCAAAATAAAAAATTTAAAAACACCAAAAATAAAAAAAAAATACCACAAAAGGAAAAACACAAAGAGGAAAAGCGAAAAAATATACTCCATAATGAAATAAACGCAAAAAAAAAAAAATAAAAAAAAATCGATAATTAAAAAAAAAAAACAAGAAAAACAATTTTTTAAAAATGCTGGAACAGTACATTATAAGCAAAAACAAAATTAATTAAATTTAAAGTCAGACAATGACATCTATTTCTGCTCAAAAAAATAAAAATCGAAATATATCTGTTATTTATGCTCGAAAAAATAAAAATCAGAAATAAAAGTAATTTTCGCTCAAAAAAAAAAAAAAAAAAAATAACCGGTATTTCTGCTCGAAAAAATAAAAATTACAAAATAACTTTTATTTCTGCTCATAAAAATTTTGAACAGCATATCGCTTTATGAAAGTAGATTCCATACAGATCACAGTGATGTATTTGAATCAGTTTTTTGTTTAAAAAATCAAAAATAACATTTATTTTCTGTCCCTGGAAAAAAACGACATTTTCCAAACATGTTCTATTAAACGAAATTTTTGAAAATGTTTTATTAAAACCTAAATATTCAAAAATATTCTATTAAAACTGAAATTTTCGAAAATTTTTAATTAAAACCGAAATTTTCGAAAATTTTTAATTAAAATCAAAATTTCGGAAAATTTTTAATTGAAACCGAAATTTTCGAAAATATTCTATTAAAACTGAAATTTTCGAAAATTTTTAATTAAAACCGAAATTTTCGAAAATGATCTTTAAAACCTAAATTTTCGAAAATTTTCAATTAAAACTGAAATTTTCGAAAATTTTCCATTAAGAACAAAATTTTTGAAAATGTATTAAAACCGAAATTTGTTGAAAACGTTCTATTAAAATCGAAATTTTCGGAAATGTTCTATTAAAACCGAAATTTTCGAAAATGTTCTATAAAAACCGACATTTTTGAAAATGTTCTATTATACAGAAATTTTCGAAAATTTTGTATTAAAGCCGAAATTTGTTGAAAATTTTCTATTAAAATCGAAATTTTTGAAAATGTTTTATTAAAACCGAAATTTTCTAAAATATTCTATTAAAACTGAAATTTTCGAAAATTTTTAATTGAAACCGAAATTTTCTAAAATTTTTAATTAAAACCTAAATTTTCGAAAATTTTTAATTAAAACTGAAATTTTCGAAAATGTTGCGTTAAAACCGAAATTTTCGAAAATGTCTTAAACCGAAATTTGTTGAAAACGTTCTACTAAAATTGAAATTTTCGGAAATGTTCTATTAAAACCGAAATTTTAAAAAATTTTGTATTAAAACCGAAATTTTCGAAAATGTTCTATAAAAACCGAAATTTTCGAAAATGTTCTATTATACAGAAATTTTCGAAAATTTTATATTAAAACCGTAATTTGTTGCAAATTTTCTAATAAAATCAAAATTTTCGAAAATTTTGTATTAAAACCGAAATCTTCAAAAATGTTCTATTAGAACCGAGATTTTCAAAAATTTTGTATTAAAACCAAAATTTTCTATTAGAACCGATATTTTAAAAAATTTTCTATTAAAACCGAAATTTTCGAAAATGTTTTGTTATACAGAAATTTTCGAAATTTTTTTATTAAAACCGAAATTTGTTAAAAATTTTCTATTAAAACCGACATTTTTTTAAAATTGTCTATTAAAACCGAAATTTTTGAAAGTTTTCTATTAAAACCGTATTTTTCGAAAGTTTTCTATTAAAATCGAAATTTTCGAAAATGTTGTATTAAAACCAAAATTTTCGAAAATATTCTATTATATCCGAAATCTTCGAAAATGTTCTATTAGAACCGAGATTTTCAAAAATTTTGTATTAAAACCAAAATTTTCTATTAGAACCGATATTTTAAAAAATTTTCTATTAAAACCGAAATTTTCGAAAATGTTTTGTTATACAGAAATTTTCGAATTTTTTTTATTAAAACCGAAATTTGTTAAAAATTTTCTATTAAAACCGACATTTTTTTAAAATTTTCTATTAAAACCGAAATTTTTGAAAGTTTTCTATTAAAACCGTATTTTTCGAAAGTTTTCTATTAAAATCGAAATTTTCGAAAATGATCTATTAAAACCGAAATTTTCGAAAATGTATGGTTTAAAGAGAAATTTTCTATTCAAACCTGAATTTTAAACCAAATAATTCGTAAATGTTCTATTCAAACACAAATTTTCAAACATTTTTTCTATTAAAAACGAAATGTTTAAAACTTTTTTAAATTAAAACCAAAATTTTTAATTAAAGCAATTAAAGCTTTAATTAAATAAGCCATCGAATACAAATTATTTTATACCGAAATCGACATCGAAAATTGTCTAAACGGTATTAATTAAAATTGAATTTCTGAAAAATTTCCTGAAATTCGCAAAGATTTTCTTTCGGAAAGCTATTTTTCAAAACAGAAACTTTTTGGAAAAAATGTTGAGATTTTTCTATTGAAAGTAAAAAGTAAATATTGGGGAATTATTTTTGAAAGTTAATTAGTTATAATTTCGAGCATAATAAACCAAATTTCAATATTATTAATCTTTAAAGTAGAGGTAAATGAAGTTGACCAAATTATTAATTTCGATACTATCCCAGGAAAAATTGTATTAGTTCTACAACTAGTTCCAGGACTCATAAAAATAGCCTGTACTCGTTCTACTTTGGCGTTACAACCAATGATTTTTTTTATTTTTTTATTGTCACCTCTAGAACTAGTTCTATAGAAACGTTATCTAGCCAGTAACCATTCTATGGAACGGTTCTAGAACTAGCTCTTTAATCAATGATTTTTCTTCAAAATTGTCACAGAACCCGTTTTTATACCCACTATCAAAAAGATGGGGGGTATATTGATTTTGTCATTCCGTGTGTAACATGTCGAAGGAAACATCTAAGACCCCACAAAGTATATATTTTCTGGGTCCTGGTTCGATTCTGAGTCGATCTAGCTATGTCCGTCCGTCTGTCCGTCTGTTGAAAGCAGGATAGGACATTATAATGTGGTCTTATTCGCCACTCGCAGCATTACCTAATAGTATTTTAGTAACTAGTATTTAGTAAATATTAAAGTGGAAGCTGTTTTTCACACTGATTTTTCTTACAAATCACGTTATTTAATAGACGAAGTTTTTGCTGGGCTCTTAAACGAATTTGGAATCATAAGAAGTTTCTACTCAACGAGTTCCACAATTAGTTGTGAAACCACTAGTTCTAAGAATGTTATTAATGAAACTGAAATGGTTGTGATTACATCAGTCTAGAACTAATGATTTTAGAACGTGTTCTAATATTTTTCCTGGGCTTAAAACAATTGTTAAAAGTTTGAATTACATAATTTTAATTTCGAACAAGAGAATATTATTTTTTGAAAGTAAAAATAACCCATAATTGTATAAAGTTTTAATTGAATTAAAAATAAGAACTATAAACTATTGGCCTATATTAGATTTTTCGAAATAAAGTTCGAAAATTTTTTTAATCGAACGAAATTTTAAAAAACTTTTATATCAAATAATTCTATAATTTTTATAAAGTTTCTTTATATTCGTAAATAAATGAAACAAACATCATAAATTTAATTTCTTTAATTTTCTTTTAGGTTTATGATTCACACATCACACTCTCATTATATAGCAATAATAATATATATATAATGTTTTTAAAGTAATTGAAATGTAATCGTTTTGAAATCATTTGATTAAAACATATATTGAGTTGGTATTAAATTTCCAATTCCAATTTAAATTTCCCTATTACTTATTGACTTACAAATGCAAAGCTTAAGATAATGTATTACTTTCAATAAATGAAAACACTTTTTGAAATAAGAATAAAAGCATATAAAAGCTAAGTTTAGTTAACAAATTATTTAAAAGCATTACAAAGCTTAAAAGCTTTAGGAACACTGCAGTAGTGTAGTGACGGCATAAAAATAAAAGTATTTAGTATTTGATTATTTGTTTTCCTAATTAAATACGAAGAGTTTTATTCTTAATGAAGTAACACTAAGAGTTCTTAACAGTCAAATTGACTGCGCTTATTCGAATATCCTTCACTATTTTGCCCAAATATGTATAATAGATGTAATATTTTTTCTTTAAATTCAATGAAATGCTCGATAAACTCATACATCATATTTTCACTTACAGTTACAAACATATTGATTGTATGTTTTGGCGTAAGTGTTGAATAAATTGAATGTTTCGAACACAACAGACAAACGCACTAAGTCAAGTAACATTCGGATGCGAGTTTGTAACATAACAATCGTTTATGTATCATTTGACAGATTATAAATTGAAATTGGAAATTTTTCTCATTGAAATCTATCAATACTTAGATGCACACACAAACAGTCTCATATTCATACGAACTCACACACACTCCCAAACTTACAGAGAAAGACTGGCAAAAACATTTATAAGGATATGTGGAAGATAAAGTCAAGGAAGTTGAATGTGTTGTATGCAGATTGAAACTATTTAGGATTTTTTGCTCTCCCTCTCTCTCTCACTCTTTTGCTTTTTGATTGTTGATTTTTCAATCATTTTAAACGGATATTGGTTGTTTATCACATGCACTACTACTCTTTGTATTTTACTTACATGCAAAGAGTTTTTAGATATATGAAAAAGATAGACGAATTTTTATTTTTATCAACATATTGTCAGCTTTGGAAAAAATGCAAAATTATCTTCATTATGATTTTTTGGGGAGAAGAAAAATAATTTTGTAATTTCCTTGTGAAATTAGAAGAAGAAAAAATGTTTGAGGAGCACAAAATCTATTAAGCAACAAGTCTCGTTTGTAGAATTTTCTTGTTAACAAATTTTAATGAATTTTGTGGTAGATTATTTTGCTTTAAATAATAATTTTTTGAAAGTCCCAGTTTTCTGTAACCAGCATTTATATTAATTTCTTAAAGACTTTTATTTTTTCATTATTATTTTCTTAACTAAAGAGAGTATTATTTTTAATAAGAAATTTCTTTTTTTATTGAAGAGGAGATTTTTCTATATAAATTTTTTATTTTTGGAGGAATTCCTCTATAGAAAATGTTCTCCCTGTAAAATGTTGTCTGTTTTTAAAGCTTTTGTTATAGAAAAAATTTTTTTTATAGAAAATTTAATTTAAAATTATTTTTTATATAAAAATTTCTCTCCTTAAAATAATTTTCGTTATTTGCAAGAATTTTCAATAAAAAATTTCTTTTTTTTTAAGGATTTTCAATAGAACATTTTTTTATAGCTTTCTCTTTAAAAATACTTCTATAGAAATTGTTTTCTTTTTGAAATAATTGACTATAGAAAGTTTTCCTTGAAAAGGGTATTATTTGGAATAATTTCATTCTTTAAAATAATTTCTCTCTTTAAAAGGATTTTTCTTTCTTTAAACAAATTATCTGTAAATAATGTTCTCTCTTTTTAGGATTTTTCTATAGAAAATTTTATTTCTTTAAAAAAAATTTACTATAGACAATATTCTCTTTTTAAAAAAAAATTTTATAGAAAATGTTCTCTTTGTAAAGGAATTTTCTATAGAAAAGGTTTTAAAATAATTTTCTATAGAAAATTTGCTCTCTTTCAAAGACTTTTTATAGAAAATTTTCTCCCTTCAAAAGAATTTTCTACAGAAAATTTCCTCTCTTTAAAAGAAGTTTCTATAGAAAATTTTCTCTCTTTAAAATATTTTTCTGTGGAAATTTGTCTTTCTTTAAAAGAAAAATTTGCTCTCTTTAAAAGAGTTTTTTATAGAAAATGTTCTGTCTTTAGCAGAGTTTTCTCTCTTTAAAAAAATTTTCCATAGAAAATGTTTTCTTTAAAAAAAATAAAATTTCTATAGAAAACCCTTTTAAAGAGGGAAATTATTTGTAAAAAAATTTTCTATAGAACATTTTCTCTCTTTAAAAGAATTTTTTATAGAAAATTTGCTCTCTTTTAAAAAAATTTCTGTAGAAAATTTTCTCTCTTTAAAATATTTTTCTGTAGAAATTTGCCTTTCTTTAAAAGAAATATTTGTTCTCTTCAAGAGTTTTTTATAGAAAATGTTCTGTCTTTAGAAGAGTTTTCTATAGAAACGTTTCTCTTTTAGGAAGTTTTCTAAAGACATGTTTCTCTTTAGAATTTTCTATAGAAATATTTCCCTTTTTAGAATAATTTTCCATAAAAACGTTCCTCTCTTTAAAGTAATTGCTATAGAAGTGTTTCATTCTATAAAAGAATTTTCTATAATACTTTTTATACCCACCATTAAAAAATGGAGGGTATATTGATTTTGTCATTCCGTGTGTAACATATCGAAGGAATCATTTAAGACCCCATAAAGTATATATTTTCTGGATCCTGGTTAGATTCTGAGTCGATCTAGCTATGTCCGTCTGTTGGAAGCAGGATAGAGCTTGAACGGGACAACGTAGCGGGACGAAATTTGGGACAAATATATAAGGTTTTTTGGTATTGAAAATGGGCAAAAACGGTTAATAAACAAAAAAGTTATGGGCTAAAAACTAGAAACACAGGGTGTCCATTTCATAATCTGCCGATATTTCTTAAACAAAAACATGTACGACAACGAAATTTTGTATAATTAGTTTGAGGATCGATATAATCTTGGAAACCAAAAATGGGCGTGGTCCGCCCACTTTACCGCCTATCTCCCATATAAGGTGAAACTTCAACGAAATTGTGTTCAAATAGTTCAAGGACCGATGTAAACTCGGAAAAAAAATTAGCATGGTCACTTACCTCCCATATACGTAAAATTTGAAAAAGTTGATAGTGGGTATATTTTAGATTTGGCCGAGCCGAATATAACATTAGCGCTTGTTATTTCTTTTTTTGTTTCCATATAAATTTTTTTCTTTTAAGAAAATTTTCTTTCTTTAAAAAGTTTTTTATATAAAATTTTCTCTCATTAGAAATTGTTTTCTGAATTTTCTCTACATTAAAAGGAGTTTAACTTTGTATTGAAAATTGTCTCTTTAAAAAATTTTCTGCAGAAAAAAATTTCACCATAAAAGTTATCTCTGTTAAGTTGAATATTCTACAGAAAACTCTTTCTTATTATTATGATAAATTTTCTGCAGAAAATGTTCTCTCTTCATTAATATACAATTGAAAATGTCCCTATATAGCACTAATATAGATGTATTTTCCATAGAAAATCTATCTTTTTATTAAAGAGAATTATATGCTCTATTGAAAATTTATCTTTTTTTTATGAGAGTTATATTTTCTATAATTTTTTTTTTTTTTTTTCTTTTTTAAGTCTACTTTGACGTCTGTTGAAGTTTTATGATTTTTTTGTAGTGTTCATCGATTATTCGACTTTTTTGAGAAACCGGTTTTCGAATAGTTCGAATATTTGGTATTTAAAAAAGAAACCGGTTGCACTTTTTGAAATTCAGAAAAAAACGGTTAATTTATTAAATACAAGCGTAAAAGCCTAACAATGTCAGGAAAAATAATATAATAATGAAAATATGCACAAACAAATCCGAAAATTAAAAGAAAAAATATAAACAACATTTAGACACCTTCCTCTCCCTAATTGAAGTCAATTATTTGAAGCCGTTCAAATTTATTGGAATTATATTGATTAAAGTTTTAAATTCGTAAACCTTTCAAAATAAAAAAAAATGGTCGTAAATGCGCTCCCTGGCCGAAATACAGAATCAGTTTTTTATAGGATTTGGAGAGCAAACAATAAGTATAGCAACTCAAAAGTTCTTAATACCAAAACAGACTTTTTGGTCCCTGATAGAAACATCTGGCACACTGTTAGAATTTGTTGAACGAATAGTTTTATAAGTATGCCGATTTTTAGTTTCTTACGTCGTCTGGGCGCTTCAGAAAGCTCTGGAAAGGAAACATTGCTTAGGCAAGATATATCTAAATCCATATATATATAGATATATTCACATATTTTCGCTTCTTGATAGAGATTTTAAAATCTGGCTCCGTTAGGATTTGTAGGACGAATATGGTTATAATTAAGCTGAATTTTAATTTTCTATATCTTCTGGGAGCTTTATAAAGCTCTGGAAAGAGAAAAAATTCTTACGAAAAGACACATAAATCCTCTTATATCAGCTTCCTGATAAAAATTTCAAAATATGGCTCCTTTAAGATTTGTTGGACAGAAAGTTTTATAATTAAGCGAAATTTTAATTTTCTACGTCA
This sequence comes from Protophormia terraenovae, assembly GCA_951394005.1. Lineage (NCBI taxonomy): Eukaryota > Metazoa > Arthropoda > Insecta > Diptera > Calliphoridae > Protophormia > Protophormia terraenovae. The sequence continues at coordinate 86,978,645 of OX596075.1, forward strand.
TTTGGTAGCTTCAGAAAGCTCTGGAAAGGAAAAAAATTCTAAGCAAATTATATATCTAGATGACTAGAAGATAACTATGTTTCAAAATTGTAGAAAAAATCATCTAAATTTTAGTTAGCATAAATAGAAACCATGGCTTAATATGGAAACGATTCTACAGGTGAAACTTTTTTAACACACCTTTAAAAAATAAAGGAAATATTGGATCAAAAAAATTAAATTGGGTCACACAGGATAATTATTAATTATTTATTTGTTTAATATTACAGAATAAATTCCAATTTAGACTTAAACTATATTTTAAAAACATAAGAAATCAGTCTTTATGTATATTTAAACAAATATTCCTAAATTTTCAAATATCACTATCACTATTTAGTACATGTTTTCTGAAATAAAATGCTATTTTTAAAACCGGTTTTTTGTGTTTAAAAAAACCGGTCTATTCGACATTCGAAAAATTAACATTTTGAAAAAACCGACAGCAAATTGACTAAAAAAACCGGTTTTAAAACAGGTTGGAAAACCGCGTCGATCACCCTAGTGTTCATGTTTTTTTTTTTTTAGAAAATGCATCTTTTATAAAAAATTTTTCTTTTTATTAAAAAGAATTATATTTGCTTGAAAACATTTTTATTTTTTATTAAATTGAATTTTATTTTTTATAGATAATTTATTTATTTATTAAATAAAATTATTATTATAATTTTTTTTTCTATTTTTGTTAGGAAGTTATAAACAAACTTTTGATTTTTCTGTATATGTAAATAACATATTAATTTAAGAAAAAATACTAAATATTCTAAATTTTTCATCTTAGGTTATAATTTTTCTTCGTAATGTTAATAGCTGAGTGTGTTAAATTTAATTAAAAATACCTTTTTATTTTTATTTTACCAAGGTCTCATTAAATTTTTTGTCTAGTTTATGTATTAAAACCCATCATAAATTAATATTAACGTTTTTAAAAGATTTATCAATATTTATACAAATAATTTTCAATCTAACAAATAAGCAACACCTTTTAGTAAAAAGTTCAACAAGGTTATTGGCTGCTATGACTATTCACTTAGTAAGTTGTTGGTGTTTTGGCACACCTGTGCTTAAGAATAAAAATTAAAATTATAAACCTCAACTAAAGTTACAAAATCTAATAATAATAATGATCCAAACGCTCATAATCTAATGTTCATTAAAGTACCAACCAACCTTACTGTCATCATCATTACTTTCAATTTAAAAGGGGAAAAGGGAAACAAACATCTTCAGTTTTTGTAGATGTTTTTATTTTTTTATCGCTATTTTGTGCAACACTTGGTAATTGCACGCTTTTGTGCTACTTAATACACAATTATGCGCTGCAGTGACTCAAAAGGCAACGACAAAAAAAAATAAAACTGGAAATTTTAATAGAAAAAATCTCTGGGTTTTTTATTTTTCTAAGTTTAGTACCTATGACCTAAAATCTGTTTTTGCTTTTTTTTTTTTCTTTTTTATGTCACTCTTTAAGATGCTAAACTTGTTACGTGTTTTTTTTTTTTTATTATTATTTTTTCAAATGCCATTTACTTTTGCTTTTGTTTGGCTGTAGATCCAACTACCCAGCTGTGGCAACATTTAACAAATGTTGCATGATATTGTGTTGCTGTTGTTGGATGGTGCTGTATATTGGTGTTTTAACGTTGTCGTTGCTGTCTCAGATTGTTAAAGGTCTTCTTCTTCTTCTTCTTCATTTTTTTTTTTTTTTGCTTTAAACATCATCACCTTTTAAATGTTTTTGAACTCTATTGTCATTATTGACATTTAAATGGAATTGAATTGTTGTTGTATTTTTTTTTAATTTTTTTTTTTGTATATTTATTTCCCTCTCTCAATTTGGAAATTTTCAAATTGATGACATTTCAATGAAAATGTTTTGAAAAGATTTGTTAATTTTATTTCAATCTTCCGTAATAATTTACTTTAACAAAACCAAATAGAAATCCTCAATGATTATGTAAATTGGGTAAATAATATATTGTCATTTAAGACGAGGAAAAGAGCAACTAAAGCAACTACATTTTAAGTTTTCTCCCAGAATTACATAAAGCAATTTCTAATAATTAATGTTTAACTTCTTGTAAGTGATTTAGTAAGTGGTTGAGGAAATCCCACTTTAAAAATATTAAAAATTAATTTTGGCAATATGTTCTTAAAAATTTTATAAAATCAATTCCTTTTTATATTGACCGCTCCCAAACCATCGTTCAACAAAATTTATTGGTTTCGTTACAATTAAATTTCTTTTAAAATAATTTTTTATTATTATTATTATTTATTATACTAAAAGAACGAAAAAGAAATATTTTAAATTTGTTCATTGTTCTGTCTTCATTCAAGTATTTTGTTTAATGGCCACTTCACTTCGGAGGAATGACTTCAAGTGCAAGTAATGGCATTGATAATGATCATCATTATCATTATGATGATGGGCACTTAATTTAATATTTAAAGTACATTTGTTAAAGTGACTCATGGCTGATTAAAATAAAATCACAGGTAAAAAAAACATTGTAATAAAAATTTTACAACACTTGAGAATTTATTACTTATTTGTGCATTTTGAATGAAAATAAATTTCTTTCTTTTTAAATGGCCTAAATGATATTTAATGAAATTTTAAAAAATGAAAAAAAAATAATAATAAAATAAATTGGGAGCGAAGAAAAGGAAATGAGGCCAGTGAGAAAACAAAAAATATTTATAAACCTTTTTTTTCCAAATCTTTCTCAAGAATTTTCGCAATTTGGTGAAAAGAATTTCTATATAAAATATCTCTTAAGTAAAGAGATTATCTATAGAAAATTTCTCTCATTTATAAAAAAAATTTTTTCTATTAAAAAAAGACATTTTCTTTAGAAAATTTCTGTAGACATTTTCTATAAAAAAATGTAGGCTTTAGTAAAGACATTTTCGATAAAAAAAATTTCGACATTTTCTATAGAAAATTTCTGTCTTGAGTAAAGACATTTTCTATAGAAAATTTCCGTCTTGAGTAAAGACATTTTCTATAGAAAATTTCCGTCTTGAGTAAAGACATTTTCTATAGAAAATTTTTGTCTTGAGTAAAGACATTTTCTATAGAAAATTTCTGTCTTGAGTAAAGACATTTTCTATAGAAAATTTATGTCTTGAGTAAAGACATTTTCTATAGAAAATTTATGTCTTTAGTTAAGACATTTTCTATAGAAAATTTATGTATTTAGTTAAAATATTTTCTATAGAAAATTTCTGTCCTTAGTTAAGACATTTTCTACAGAAAATTTATGTCTTTAGTTAAAACATTTTGTATAGAAAATTTATGTCCTTGGTTAAGACATTTTGTTTTATATGTTTAGTTAAGACTAGACTTGGGAATAATATTTCATTTTGGTGAATCGTTCGTTATCGGTTAGTACGACTGACTGAAATATTTCTTTCTTTTCTTTCATCTTTCATTTACTGAAGTACGTATGGAACAGAAACCAAAGAAAGATTCTTTATTTTATTTCATCTTTCATTTACTGAAATATGAATGAAATAGAAACGAATGAAAGATGTTTTTTTTTCTTTCATCTTTCTTTTTCTGAAGTATGTATGAAATAGAAACCAAAGAAAGATTCTTAAGCCCAAATTACAATAGCGCGTAGTCAGCAGCAGTGTGTGCTGCCATAATCAGCTGATTATTTAAAATGCACTGTTTGTTATGGTGTTGATTACATTTAGTCAGCAGCAGTTTGCAGTGCTGTTTCATTTAGCCCTGTTTCTAAATTCACTGCGCTGCATTCAGATTGATAGCAAGACAAAGTGAGTGAGCAAATAAATGAGAGGCTAAAACACACGAGTAGAACAAAGCTAGATGGTGGTTGTAAATTGTGGCTGCCTACGCTGGATTGTAATTATAACGGCAGCAACATGTTGTGCTGACAGTGATCAGCTGATAATTTTTGCTGATACTGTTGCTGACCACGCGCTATTGTAATTTGGGCTTTACTTGTCTTTAATTTACTGAAGTAGGAATGAAATGGAAAGGAATGAAATATGTTTTTTTTTTCTTTATTCTTTTTTTGTGAAACAACTATGTCTAATGAATGGTTAACCATTTTTTTTTTATTTAGTTATTTTGAACATACCACATTTGTGTATTATTTACATATTTTTTTTTTTTGCCGGATGAATTCACATATTTAAATCAGCTGAAAAAAATATGACAGAAGAAAAGAATGAAATATGAAAGAAATGTGAAAAATGAAACATAAACCTGAAAGATTGTGAAGTATTTCATATCTTTCATTTAACTGAATCGTTCAATTGAAATATTTCTTTCATGAACGACACAACTCTAGTTAAGACATTTTCTATAGAAAATGTATGTTTTCAGTTCAGACATTTTCTATAGGAAATGTATGTCTTTAGTTAGGACATTTTCTATAGAAAATTTATGTCTTGAGTAAAGATACTTTCTATAGAAAATGTATGTCTATAAGTAAGACATTTTCTTTAGAATATTTATGTCTTGAGTTAATAAATTTTCTATAGAAAATGTCTGTTTTTAGTGAACACATTTTCTATAGAAAATGTGTTCAGACTTTTTCAATAGGAAATGTATGTCTTTAGTTAGGACATTTTCTATAGAAAATTTATGTCTTTAGCCAGGACATTTTCTATAGAAAATTTATGTCTTTAGTTAAGACACTTTCCATAGAAAATCTTTATCTTTAGTTAAGACATTTTCTATAGAAAATTTATGTCTTTAGTTAAGATATTTTCTTTGGAAAATTTATGTCTTAAGTTAAGACATTTGCTATAGAAATTTTATGTCTTTAGTTAAGACATTTTCTACAGAAAATTTATGTCTTTAATTAAGACATTTTCTACAGAAAATGTATGTCTTTAGTTAAGACATTTCTACAGAAAATATATGTCTTTAGTTAAGACATTTTCTATAGAAAACTTCTGTCTTTAGTTAAGACATTTTCTATAAAAAACTTCTGTCTTTAGTTATGACATTTTTTATGGAAAATTTCTATCTTTAGTTAAGACATTTTTATAGAAAATTTCTGTCTTTAGTAAAAAACATTTTCTATATAAAATTTCTGTCTTTAGTAAAAACATTTTCTATAGATAATTGTAATGCTTTTTTTTATAGAAAACAAAAATATTTAATGTTTTCTTTTCACAAATATTTACTTAATAATTTTCCCTGCAACAGCAAATTATTTACAAATAGAAAATATTTTAAAATGCATAGTAAATAAATAATATTTACATTTAATAACATTTGAAAAAAAAAAACCTCATGTTTATTAAATCTCCTTCCACATCATTTATTTATTATGACAAAAACATGCATCAACAATAGCAAAATTAATAAACAACAAAAACAAAAAATTAAATAATAAAATAAAATAAACAAATCTATGAATATAAAAAAAATAATAATAATAAATTTATCAATATATTGATCAATTGATATATTGACACACATTATAAAAATCCAACAATATATTTGCAAAAAAACATTCTCCACCCTCAATATCAAACGGTTTGGCCTTAAGGCCAATCAACCATTCATCCCTCAAATATTTTTCTCTAAAATATTTCAGTATTGACGTTATTTTCAAAAGTATTGAATGTTTGACTGACGTATGGATGGTCATCTCCTCTCAATTTTTGAAATAAAAAGAAAAAAAATATTACCCGGAGACACATTTGAAAAATTCATAGCAACAGCGGCAGAAAGTACGTTGTATGGTACTGCGTACCATTTATGTATGTTCGCAATGTTTAGAAAGAAATAAAAACTTTCATATGACATAAAAAGAAGGGAAAAAAAGTATGTATTATATAGCAAATAAAATAAATTGTTTATGCATGCAAATCATGTGTATTGCGAATTTATACTGAAAAGAAGATACACACAAGGCAAGCTAAAAATGCTATAGTATAGCTAGAAGGAATGGTCGAAATTTTTTACTACTACAATGAAAGGTTTCCTTGATAACATCTTTTTATGAAAAATATAATTTTTCTATCGAGAATTATTTCTTCAAAGAGAGAAATTTTCTATAGAAAATCTCTTCTTCAAAAGAGAAATTCTCTATAAAAAATCTCTTCTCCAAAGAGAAATTTTTTCTAAAGGAAATCTGCTACTAGCTACTTCAAAGAGAAAAATCTCCTATAGAAAATCTTTACAAAAAGGAAATTTTTATATGAAGAACCTCATTAATGGGAAGATAATTATTTCATACAAAATTTCTTTCATAAAATTTTTTTTGGAGAAGATATTTTCTACAGAAAAAAGAGTTTCACTATTTATTTCTTTAGGATATCTGTTCTTTTTAAAGAAGAGAAGTTTTCGGTAAAGAATCTCTCCTTACAAAAGACAAAATGTTCTATAGGAAATCTCTTCACTAAAACTAAAAATTTGTTACTGAAAATCTCTTTTTTGAAATGAGATATAAGTATTTATAAAAAGAGAAATTTTCTTTAGAAATCTCTTTAATAAGAAGATATTTTTGGTATCAAAAAAATTTTTTTCTATAAAAAAAATCTATTTTATAAAAATATAAATTTTATATAGAAAATTGATTTTATCAAGAGAAACATTTTCTATAGAATATATATCTTATTAAAAAAGAATTTTTCTACAGAAATCTCTTTTATCGAAAGAGAAATTTTCTATAGAAAATCTCTTTTATCAAAAGAGGAATTTTCTATAGAAAATCTCTTGTCAAAAGAGAAATTTTTTATATAGAAAATCTTTTTTATCAAAAGAGAAATTTTCTGTAGAAAATCTCTTTTATAACAAGAAACATTTTCTAGAGAAAATGTCTTGTATCGAAAGAGTAATTTTCTATAAAAAATCTCTTTATCACAAGAGAAACCTCTTTTATTGAAAGAGAAATTTTCTATAGAAAATATTTTTTATCAAAAGAGAAATTTTCTATAGAAAATCTCTTCTATCGAAAGAGAAATTTTCTATAGAAAATCTCTTTAATCAAGACAAATTTTCTACAACAATGTCTCTTACCACTAGAGAATTTTTCTATACAAAATCTCTTTTATCGAAAGAGAAACTTTCTATCGAAAATCTCTTTTATCGAAGGAGAAATTTTCTATAGAAAAATCTCCTTATAACAAGACACATTTTCTAGAGAAAATCAGTTATATCGAAAGAGCAATTTTCTATAAAAATCTACTGTATCACAAGAGAAACCTCCTTTATTGAAAAAGACATTTTCTATAGAAAATATCTTTTATCAAAAGAAAAATTTTTTATAGAAAATTTCTTCTATCAAAAGAGACATTTTCTACAAAAAATCTCTTCTATTAAAAGAGATATTTTCTATGGAAAATCTCTTCTGTCAAAAGAGAAATTTTTATATCGAAAATCTCTTCTATCAAAAGAGAAATTTTTTAAGAAGAAAATATCTTATCAAAAGAGAAATTTTTATATCGAAAATCTCTTTTATCAAAAGAGAAATTTTCTATAAAAAATCTCTTTAAATAAAAGATGAATTTTCCTTAGAAAATCTTTTTAAAAAAAATGAGAGATTTTCTATTGGAAATGTCTCTTATAAAGAGAAAAATTTACTGTAGAAATTCTCTTTTTTAACAAAGAAATTTTTAAAAATATAAATTATCTTTAAAAATCTCCTTTACAATAACAGGAATTTTCATAGAAAATTTCTTCACAAATGAGAGAATTTTTCTCTAAGATTAAGAAATTTAAGAGTAAATCTCTTTTCTTTAGTTAGAATTTTATTTAGTATTTCCGTATTTTTACCCATTGTAGGGTATTTACACTCATTTTATTTATTTATACGCACTTTATTTTTATTTTTTGTTGTCTTTTTTTTTTTTTTTTGTTTTTTACTACCAAAGTTATGTGTACGTGTGCGCCCGTGTATATTTGTATATGTCTGTCGTCTATCCTGACTAACTGTCAGTTTTGTCTATACTTGTGCTCACATTTTATTGAAAAAGACGTTGACAGAAATTATTTATGCAAATATATTTCAACTTGACTTTTTATTTAATATTTGTTGTTTTTATTTTATTGTATTTGTTTGATGTTTTTATCTGCTGAATTAAAATGAAAATTGTGTATATTAAACCAAATCAAAAAAGGAAAGAAAAATAAAAAATAAAAGAAAAAAGAAAAGTAAATAAATAAAAAAACAGATGTAACAAAATTTTAAAATCAACAAAAATTAATTAAAATAAATAAATAGGCAAAAGGAAATTTGAAATCTAAAATTTAGAAAAAAAAAAAAAAAAAAATACAAGAAAAATTAAGTCAAATTATCCGATTAGGCTCTAAGTTAAAGGTAACAGTCGTTAACAATTTTTTAAAATGTTTTTATTATACCATACTATCAAAAAGATGGGTATATTGATTTTGTTATTCCGTGTGCAACATGTCGAAGGAATCATTTAAGTCCTGATAAAGTATATATTTTCTGGGTCCTAGTTAGATTCTATGTCCGTCCATCTGTCTGTCTGTTAAAAGCAGGATAGGGCTTGAACGGTTAATTAAATGTTTATTTTATATATTTTAAATGAGCAAAATCGGTTAATAAACAAAAAAGTTGTGGGCAAAATACTAGAAACGTAAAGTGTCCGTTGTAGCTTTAATTTTATACTTTTCTGCTAATATCTCTTAAACAAAAGCATGTACTATAACGAAATTTTGTACAGATAGTTCAAGGACCGATAATAACTTGGGAAGCAAAAATGAGAGTGGTCCGCCCACTTTACCGCCCACCTCTCCCATAACGTAAAATTTGAAAAAGTTGATGGTGGGTATATAGATTCGGCCGAGCCGAATATAACATTCGCGCTTGTTTTGCCATCATATTTATGCTTTAAACAATTGTCATAATCTTATCGTTAAACAGCTATAATTTTCATTATTAATTTCTCAACTGAAGGAAATAAAGTTTTGCATTTATTTTTATTTTGATTTTTGCATTTCTCTGGTTTATTTTTGGTATCCTTTTTGTTGCTTTCATTGTGTTCGCAGTCAATAATTAATGTTTCGTTGCCATAATTTTAAGGCTTTTCACAAATTTCCTTTCCTTATCTCATTATTCCTTCCACAGTGTCCTCCTTCTTTTTTTTCGCTGACTTTATTTGCAAATTTATTAATAAATTGTTGCAACACAAAGAGCATCAGTAAAATGAGGTCATGTGTCATGACAGGATATATGAATGTAAACATATATTTTTAGTGCAGTTCTTTTTTTTCTTTGGTATGAACTCTGGCTTGGCCTGTCGTTATTACCTATTAATTAAAATGTAATTAATTGGAGCCACAATTTGCCAAGATTTTTTTTCTCTTTGGTGAAGAACAGAAATGGGTGAGACTTTTTCTGCATTTTTAAATTATTTTTAAATAACAACACAATTTTTGTTGATTTTCAAACAGGCAACAAGCTAATTAATCTTGTTTTTTTTTTTTTTTTTTGTTATTGAGCATTTATACGTGTGCTGGCTGATGTTTGAAGAGCGTTGGGCCATGGTATTGCCAAAATTTATCATCATGTGCCAAAATTTTGTTTAAATATAAAAACAATTTTTGATTTAAACAATTAATTTTAAATGGTTAAGATTTATGATTTTTTATGAAAAGAGGTGACAGTTTTATATTCCAACGAATGACTAGTATTACGAATAATATATATTTTAGCTAAAGCACAGTGGGTCAAGGTTGTTGGTTAGAAAGTAAAAAAAAAAACATTTAGATTCTAATTAACTTTCAACAGAATAAACTGCTAATTTTGTTCAACATTGGCTCGTTTAACATTTCTACTAAATATTTTATTTTAATATCAAGTTTTTTATTTATTTTATTTTTTTTTATTTCTATTTCGGTTCTTTTGGTGTTTCTTTTTATATTTCTTTTACATTTCTTTAATAGTAATTCACAATATACATTTACTTTATACAAATAATAATTAAATTTTTATAATTTTTCTCTTTATCTTTCTCTTTGCAGGTAAGCGAGTGTTTTTTGCTAAAGAAAAAAATTATATGTAAAATAAAATTGTTAAAATGACACCAAATTGCTGTATTAAAGGTTAAAGTATTCCAAATAAATATTTTATGCAATTTTACGTGTTTTACATACATAATCATATCAAATCAAAATGCCAGTAAATTATTATTAAAAAAATGTAACTGAAATAAAATAAATTTATTTACATAAAAAATAAATGTAAATTAAAAAATAAATTGAATAAATTGTGAATGTGATGTGATTTAGGCGACTTAACATTTAAGTAAATTGAGGTTAAAGAAATTTTAATGGAAAATGACAGGTGTGCAATTAATATTTTAATAGTAGCAGATAGATTATTTAAATTAATCCAAATGTTTGTAACGTTAAAAATTTGAATGGTTTTTAAAGTAATTATATTGGGTAATATAGACCAGCAGTTTCATTTTATCTCAACTAACAACTGAAAGATTATCTTTTTTTTTTTATTTGTTTACAATTTAATGTACAATACTTTGTATAATCTTATTTTGATTTTGATAGAAAACTTTTAACAACATATTACAGATTCTTAAACTGCATTCCGTTTGCCGATTCGTGCTTTGGGATTTGAGAAAATATAGACTAAAGTCAGAACTTTCATATAAAATGGGTCAAATTCGGGAAGTTGTGTACCTTGACTATTTGAGTTATTGGGCATGTTTTTTATTTTAAAGTCTTCCTTGTAAATATACCTTTCAGAAAAGTGTAAAATTATTATATATTATTAAAGAAAATTTTATTTTAGAGAAAAAAGAGTGTAGATTTTTTTTCGGCCAAACAAAAAAAGTCGTCATTTTTGAAATTTTCGAACTCGGTAAAGATATCGTCTTCAAATTTTTTTTATTTGTTCTTTAATCAGCTATAGAAAAAACAAATAAAATCGGTCGGAAACACTAGGATATATATGAAAAAAAAAATTTCATGCAAACCGAAGCAGCGGAACAGAAGTTACAGATTTATTTCCAAAAAATTTCGATTCTGCCCCACTGTGCATTAGAGAGTTGATAGTTGTTTCAGTTACTTTATTGGAAAATTTTGCCCATCTTTTAAAATCTTCGATATTTTGGGACACTTTTTTTGCGCTCTTCAATTCTTTTTTCACAAGAGCCCAATATCTCTCCACTGGTCTTAGTTCCGGAAAATTTTAAGGATTGACCTCTCTTGGTAAAACAACTAGTAACGAAGTGACATGATGCCAAATCTGGTCAAAAATATATGGACACATTGTACATTCATTGATGAATATTTCGGTATTTATAGAGCCCACTGTAACTACCCTAGAGGAAAGAAAACCGGTTCCAAACTAGTTACGTGACAGGTTCTCGGGGCTAGTGACCGGTTCCAGTTGCGGAACTTTATATGGGATGAACCTGTCACTTTTACACGGGGTTGTCATTGAAGGTGGCTAATTGGCACCTTGGCACTGGTCATTGGACATGTCACAGGACTGGTCAAAGAGAACATGTCAGAGTCAGTCAGTATAATAAAAATTTGAAAAAAAAGGTTGTTTAAATTTTAAACATTTTAGTATTTATTTAATTTTTTATTTTATATAGGTATTTTTTAATTTATTTTTTATTAAATTATATTTATATTTATTTTATAATTTTTCGTTAATGTCGATGGCGGCACCCCGAATCGAACCCACGTTCTTCTGTCGTATCTTACATTTTATAGTCTTCAAATTTCGCGTGAGTTGATAATTGTGCTCATAACATGCCTATTAGAAATTGACTCTCAACTGATATTTAGTGAGTGTGGTGGTGTTAACTGCTTCTCAACTAGAATTTTGGTGACGAGTTAGGTGTCAATTGGTACTCAACCGGTACTGAAAGACCGGTCCATTATTGCAATTCCCTGCGGGAAATTACTCGTTTCTTCTGCCGCAACTACATTAAGCTTTCCATACGAGGAATTTTTTTTAGACAATTTTGTCTGCTTTTGTGTGCTAAACTTATCTTCAACATTTCCTCGAGCATTAGCAACATAAAGGTTTCGTCGTCCATTATACAACATGAATATTTTTGTATGCAATTTGATTTCAATTTCCGTGCCCTATTCTTGGCTTCTAATTTTTTTGCAGCATTCCTGTCTGGAACTTTTTGGACCTTATATGTTATCAGCTCTGCATTAGTATTAAATTTTCGCATCAAATAGTCAAAGCACTGAGATAACTGGGCTGATTTTCTACCAGATGTGTTTGGAGTTCCTTTTAATATGCTTTAAATTTTCTGGCCTTCCTAATATCATGTGGACCTTCTTTTCTTCCCGAACCAGGTTTCCTATAAATGGTAAAATTCTCCTGATACTTTTTAATAATATTGGAAGCAGTTTGACGGCAGACCTTTAATACTTTGGTAAATTTTTTGTAGGACCAGTTTGGAATTTTTTCAAAATTTTCGTTACACATTTTGATCAAACTCACAACAAATCAACATCAAAAATAATAACTGACATATTTTTCAAAGATAACTAGATAAAAAAAAATAAATAAATATTGCTTCCGAAAAAATCTAAGAGGCAAAACGTGTGTTAAGATTTTTTCGATCTCACTTTTTACTATCAGTTGGTTTGTCGAACGGACCCTCGATTGAAGCAAATTAAAGTTTTATAAAATGCTAGTCTGAAACTCGGCTATCTAAAGATCCATTATACTATAGAATGACTGTATAAAAACCCACGAATAAACCTATTAGACTTTTTAAAAACGAATGATTGAAACTAAATAAGTGCCCCCATTGAAGCTAAAAGTCATCTATGTAATGTTCTACAACTGAAGCTATATCTGGGATCCAGAAGGACTAACAACTTATAAAAGATAAATAATTAAAATTTAACTGAGCTCTGTTAATGAGTCCCACAATTAAAGTTACGATGTATGCAAAAAGAGTACAATATAGAACCCCAACACAAAATCAAAACTGTTCTATGTAAAACCCACGATTGAAACCAAAAGTTGACTATTTAGAAATCTTCAACTGTAGCTAAAAACTGGAACATATAATGTGCCGATATTTAAGCTAAAGCTGTGCTCCAGAAGGACTTATAATTCAAGCTGAAATTGAACTTTCAAAAACCCATGATTAAATATAAAACTTGCTGTTATAGAGTCCCAGAACAGAAGTTTAAACTATGCCATAAAAATACAAAGATTCATACAAAAAACCGGCTCTATAAACACCCACAACTGAAACTAGAATTAGGCTAAATAATGAGTTAATTTTTACTCTAAATAGCGTTCTAAATCGATTATGTTATTTCTTCTTCTGCTTCTTTCTATGTAAAACATTTTCACATCTAAAATCTAAAAGCATACTAAACAAAATTTAACTA